>JARYZH020001180.1:0-37763 GCA_030021035.2 Notholithocarpus densiflorus | reverse complement strand
TGTCAACCAATTGGCAAGTTGTCTTATAGCATTTAACAGAAAAGATAATTGGTCATTGATATATTAATTAACTTTTGGCAAAAATATCAACCACCCGAAAAATATTTTATTTACCTGCTCTTTTACTTTTTTTGCTTAGAGACGCAAAGATTAACAATCAAAAGGCCTCAATTTTTTCGATATAAAACATTTTATCCGTGAAGAAATGTTCTTGATAGAACATACTCTTGAGATCTTAAAAAAAGGTTTTTGGTCACACTAAAAATACTTTCATTAAAACCAACAAAAACTCATAAGAAATAGTAATTAGCTAGGTAATAATACACCGGTGGTAGTTGTGTCAATAGAGAGGGTGGACTGGTGGGTGGGAGGATATTTTTTTTTCTTCAAGATACGTGTAAGCTTGGTTTGGATTGGGAAATGGGTTATGCTTTCTCGAAAATGAATACTCTTTCCCACCATTTTTGACATAATTTTTCGTTAATCATGAAAAACTTTTCCAAAATATGGTTTGAATCACAACAAAGAACGATAATCATAAAAATTCCATTCAAAAAATGATAAGTCATTACATTGAGAAGTTGCATCTAATCAAATCTCCCTAGAACACGTACCTCTAGACAAAGATTGTGAGAATTGTCGGAAAATACAATTGGATAAGAAAACTAAGAATAATAATTAGACCAAAAAGAATCAAAGAATCAAAACCACCAGTATATCCTACCTGGTATTATCTGCATCATTAGAAGCTCCATCATCAGATTCAGACACCAATTCTCCCATCAAAATTCCACCTAGCATTCCTCCCACCACTGCCATGCCCAATTCTAACCCATCATAATTATTCCTAGCTGGCTGCTGTGGCTGCACCACCTGTGGCTGCCCATGATGATGATATCCCAACCCTGGTGGTGGTGTGGGATAACCCTCCGGTAGCGGTGGCGGTGGTGGACACCCGCCATGAGCAGGATATCCCATTGTAGATTGTGAAGTACCACTTTGAGGAGGGTTATAAGTTTGTGGGATATTCAATCTTGTTGGTGTGTAAGCTGAGCTACTACTCGTTCCTACATGTGGAGGAGGATAGGCAGTAACTATTGGTGTATCATCCTCAAACTTATAGGACAAGTTTAGTTCCCCTTTTGGCTTGCCAGAGGGTTCTCTAACTTGGTATGTCAAATACTTAACAGAGTTGCCTTCTTCAGCTTTGTCTAAAAGCTCTTTCACAGGGACCAAGACCTCTCCAATCTCCTTGTCTCCACGGATGTGGCCATGGTGCATGAGCTTGATGTTGAGAAAGAGGTAATTCATCTTTGCCACGGCTTCATCAAAAGTGAACTTCATGGTGTGGTTCCACATGGGGTTTGAGCCACAACCCTTGTCCACAGGAGTTCTTTGCTCAGTTTGGGGGTTGCTGGACATTGTGACCACAGCATACACGTCCATAGCATGAAGACGATTCACTTTTTTGAGACCCCTTGCAGAGTTCATAGTTATCTCCAAGTGTTTCATCTCCATTTTTCTTAACCTTCTGTTGAGTTTCTTTCTTGTTTCTGAGCTCTTCTTTCTCTTAGACTCTCTCTATTTTTTTTTTCTTTTTGTTGTTTTGGATTTAGAGAGGGGATGATATATATATTGAGGTTCATATACAACAGGTAAAGTCAAAGGCAGTCTGAATGGAAGATAAGAATTAACGTGTTGAAATTTTTTTTTTGGTGAAATAACGTGTTGAAATTACTTTTTCATTTGTATGTTAGATGCATCATCCATGACAGTGGTGGCTCCACTTGTATGTGAGGGCAGCCAATTTTTTTTTTTTTTTTTTTTTTTTACTTAGCAAAAAAATATATATAAATAATTAGTTTAAATTAATCTGTTCAATGACCACCTTGACTTAAAAAAAAATGTATATATATACTTACAAAAAAAATATTATATACTATATTAATTTATTTTGATCACTTTAATAAAAATGTCAAACAACATGACTTGAAAATCACAAGAATTTAAATTCAACAGAAATAATAGTATTGCTACATTTACAATACTTTCACAATAAATCTTATGTGGTAAACTGTTAGAAATTATTGTGGCCACTTTATTATTCTCATATTAGCTCTTATTAGTCTTTTTTTTAATTTTTATCTTTGCTAGTATAATAAATTGTAATATGTCATGTATTTATGTGTTTTTTTTTTTTTATGACGTATATATATATTTAAGTTGTCTCTTTATTAAATTTTATATAATTTAAGTTTCTTAGTGACTACTCTAAAAAAAATTCCTAAAGCCACCGTTGATCCATAATCCATCTTAGGTTGATATATGAGTCCCAATCAAATACTAATTAATTAGGTAAATTATAGAGGGAAATTTTAGCTTTGTACTCCAACCATATTTTAACTAATTCATTTATCATTGAACGGGCACAATATTTTGCTATTAAAAGCAAAGAGTTTTGCTTTAGTTTTTGTTTCAATTTCGTGTCAATAGGTAGCTTTCGTTAGTTGTTTCTTTTAAGGTCAAGAGGGTGGGCTCAACCAATTTTGGGGTTTAAAGGCAAAAATATTAAGCGGGGGTTTTTATTTTATTTTTTATATTTAGATATTAATCAAATATATAATATTTATTTAATTAGGGCTATTTGCATTATTATCAATGAATTTTTTGTTCATTTTTTAAATTTTCATCTTTTTTTTTTTTTTTGTGTCTTGTTTAATATTAATAACAAATTTATCTATAAATGCCTTTTGAGATTCAATTTGTCTTTCTAGTTTTTTGTTGTTGTTCATTTTAAGTTTTTCATATCTAGATGAATATTTTCTAGTAGACATTTATAATTACAAAAATATATTTATAAATAAATGAAACATGATTTATAATAGAAAATTATAATTTAATTAAAATAAAATTTAAAGTATAAAGCAATAGGCCTAATTTATCAAAATTAAGATTGCAACTTATTAAATGATGTAGTCACTTTATACTCTAAACTTGCACAAATAAAAATTTATTTATCATATAGCTAAATTAATTAGTACTAATACAAAAAGTAGATTATTCTTAAAGGATAACTCATAAAAATATACTTATACAATACAAATTAAATAAATTACTTCAAATATTTAAAAAAATCAGTACCAACAGAAATGGGAAAAATCAAACTAGTTAAAATATATTAAAAAAAAAAAAAAAAAAAAAAAAAAAACTTTAAGTGAAGTGGCAAATGGGTTGATGTGTACATTTTTTTTTTAGCTAAATGTGAATTAATGTGTAGTTGATGTGACACATCAACCCACATGATAATAGCTAGAGTCTATAAACTTTTTATTTATTGTTTTTTTTTTTTTTAAATTACAAACTAGTTGTCAATGTTATGGATTATAGTAGGAGCATTTTTAATATATAATACATTCTATTAGCTAATAAAATAGCCTTAAATATATAATTTTTTAATTTGGGTAAATAAGTCTTAATTGAAATATAATATAAATATATTATATTATATTAATTAAAAGAGGGAGTTTTTTTTTTTTTTTTTTTGGAGCCTTAAGTGACTACCTTAATTGCCTATATACTAGAGTCGGCCCTGCTAAAAAAACAAAAATATCCCCAATACCATTTCTCTGATGGAAATGTAGCTATATGAGTGTTTTAACTTTTAACTAATCTAAAGTTTTTCAAACTTGGAAGATATTTTGTAAAGTAATTAAGTTTCAAAGCAAACAATATTTTTTCAAACTTGAGTTTAGCTTGTTGGCTAAACAAACGAATATAATCAAGTTTTTTTTTTTTCCAAGCCGAGCTCGAGTTTTATTCATTTACATCCCTAACTTGAATCAACTCCCTTGAAAATTATTTCATTTCCTGTATTATTCCTACAACATGCTTGCCTATTGCTTATTTTGTATTTTTAGTAAATTAGAATTTCATGGCTATCACAGGCTTAGAAAGACAATATTAGAAACCCATATTACATATTTATATTTTTTTTTAAAGTAGTCACTTTATACTCTAAACTTGCACAAATAAAAATTGATTTATCATATAGCTAAATAAATTAGTACTAATACAAAAAGTAGATTATTCTTAAAGGATAACTAATAAAAATATACTTATACAATACAAATTAAATAAATTACTTCAAATATTTAAAAAAATCAGTACCAACAGAAATGGGAAAAATCAAACTAGTTAAAATATTAAAAAAAAAAAATTTAAGTGAACAAATGGGTTGATGTGTAATTTTTTTTTTTTTTATAGCTAAATGTGGATTAATGTGTAGTTAATGTGACACATCAACCTACATGATAATGGCTAGAGTCTATAGACTTTTTATTTATTGTTTTTAAATTACAAACTAGTTGTCAATGTTTTGGATTATAGTAGGAGCCTTTTTAATATATAATACAATCTATTAGCTAATAAAATAGCCTTAAATATATAGTTTTTTAATTTGGGTAAAAGGGTAAATAAGTCTTAAATGAAATATAATATAAATATATTATATTATATTATTGTAAGGGCGGGCTTTGGTGCTTAGGTCCAAAAGATAAATGAATTAAGGTCCAACGAGCCCAATACAATAAATTTGTAGAAAGTAGGCTAAAAAGTTAGGCTTCAATGAAGTGGGTAACGCCCTAAATGAGCTAAAGATGGTAAGAGAGTAAGGAAAAACAATGAATAGACAAATGTGGTGCACAGAAATTCTTCCTCGGCAATGTCCGAGGAGAGTAGTTCTTGAATATATTTCTATTAGATTTTATTACAGTTGCTGTTCTTAATACTACAGTGTTTTCTCTACAGATTTTCTCCTCCTTCCTCCTTGGAGGGTCTCTCACATTGTATATCTCCTTTCAAGCGATCTTGCCCCTCCATTTGTTGATCATCTAGTCCACCACTTAAGTACTTGTCCTATTAGACATCTTCCCAAACCCCTTGTGAGTTGCGGCAGCTAAGGCAACACTGTTCAGGGGTCTTCTCCACATAAATGCAGCCAAGAGGTTTGGTGGGATGCATTGAATATGGGGGCAGCTACCATCCCTCTAGTTATGTCAAGGCTAACCCCCTCTTCGAAACTTTTTCTTAATAGCAGGACCTTCTCTGGCAATGTGCCACTGACGTGGCCTTACTGTCCGAGTGTGTGGCCTTATCAGCACGATAATGGGCTCCTCGGCCATGGATACGACACGTGGCACAGGTACCTTATCTGAATTCTTGTGCCCCACAATTATATTAATTCAAAGAGGGAGCTTTTTTATTATTATTTTGGAGCCTTAAGCGGCTGTCTTAGTTGCCTACATACTAGACTCGGCCCTACTAATAAAACAAAAATATTCCAAGTACCATTTCTCTAATGGAAGATATTTTAACTAATCTGAAGTTTTTCAAACTTGGAAGATATTTTGTAAAGTAATTAAGTTTCAAAACAAACGATATTTTTTCAAACTTGAGTTTAGCTTGTTAGTTAAACAAATGAACATAATCAATTTGCTTTTTTTTTTTTTTTTTTTTTTTTTTTTTTTCCAAGCTAAGCTCGAGTTTGATTCATTTACATCCCTAACTTGACTTGAAAATTATTTCATTTCCTATATTATTCCTACAACATGCTTGCCTATTGGTTATTTTGTATTTTTTTTGTAAATTAGAATTTCGTGGCTATCACAGGCTTAGAAAGACAACATTAGAAACCCAAATTACATATTTATATATTTTTTTTTTTTTTAAAAAAAAAAAAAAAAAACCCCAGATTACATCATGCACATCCAAAAAGCCTAGGAAGGCAATCGTTTTAGAGAATAGAGAGGCTCGGGCAAGGGGAGCTGACATCATTTAGAAGTTTTTATTTTTATTTTTATTTATATTGGTTAGAACTGAATGTACTACTACCAGAACATCATAGAAGTTGAACATTCAAATTTTAGCAAAGAAGGACAATAATAATCAGCAAAGCATTTCATCAAAACCAAAAATAAGACCAAGTCTGGCTCATTTATTCAGTGATGAGGCTTTTTTTTGATAAGTTGTTGGATCAAGTTTGAGTAATAACAGTTATTGTCTCGGAACAGGAACATTTGGGAATGCTTTTACATTCAAGATGAACCGAACCTGTCAATTAGGCTTGAGAGCTATATTATAACTGCGTCAACCAACAAGCACAGTGTGCTTGGTGGACCTGTGGTTGAGAGAGAGAGAGTCCAGAGTAACTGAGTAAGTGTCCATCTTAATCAGGGTTGTAAAATGTAAATTTATCATGCTGTTCATAAACAGTTAGAGCTTGTCTCGATAAAAAAACTTATTTGTGTTTGCTTGATTAAAACAAGTTAAGCTTGAGCCTTAATTTTAGACTAATTTAATAAACAAACTGAGACCAAGAAAAAAAAAATGTTTACAAACAGGCTAGTGAACAACATGACCTGATAATAAAAAGACAAGCAGAGCTTAAGCTTGTTTATGAGCTTAAAAAATCAAGTCATATCTTACCAAGCCTATAATTAATTGTAAGTTGGGACCACTTATTCAAACTAAATGGGAGGAATACACTCAACTTGGGAATATATTTGATGTGTTCTAGACAGTAGACACCCACATTAGCAAAGGAAAAAAAAAAAAAAAAACTAATAATATTCTGCCTCCTAAGTTTGTTTTTATCCTTCATTCTTACACTTGAGAATTAAGCAAAAGAACTAGAAATCAAAAGGTTGGAATAGAAGTTTCCTGTATTTTTCTTCAGTCGTGTGAAAGGAATAGGAATTATACGGATGTTTTAACTAATTTAATATTTTTTTTCTTACAATAAGTGATAGAGGAAGGATTTAGATCTAAGTTCTTCATAAGAGAACTAGACAATACCACTTAAATACAAAACATTTAACTAATTTACTTCTTCAATGAGCAAGATATTTGTATAGTAATATGAGATAGTTTCTTGTGTTTGATATGGTGACAAATTTGGTCAATATAATTTTTTTTTTCCTGAAATCAACGAAAACTAATTCCAAATAAATAAATTCCTTTTTTTTTTTTTTTTTCTAAAATGGGTAGGGGGCGACTAACGTGGCAATCCTATCTGGGCGTGACCATAGTAGCACCCTATCCGCCAGGGTCCGAGTCCTGCTGGGGTACAAGGGGACCGGTGAGCCATAACTTCTCTAGCCCCACGAGGGGTACTAGCGATCCTAGGCTGCCAAGAAAGGCAACCCCACACAAGTCCATATTCAGACTCGAACATGGGACCTCACCCTTGGCGTAGCTCTTTGTGCATCACCTAACACCACTAGACCACACCACCTCGGTGGTAAATAAATAAATTCCAGTGTATACATCTTCCCCAAAAGTATATTTTTCGATAAATCAAATGGAGTGTAAACATTGCAACAAATATAAAAGCTTCTCCTACAGTCCTACCCATCTTTTTCCACAGCTACCCGATTTTCCGGGATATGAATCATATAGTGTAATATTTGGAAATATAAAAGAAGTTTTAAAGTGCCCCACACCAAGTATGAATTGACCGTTGGCCAATCTTAGTTCAATGAAATCTTTTACCTATCTATCTATATCCCAACTACCTGAATTTAATGCATATGAAATCATATATCATGTTTGAAAAATATGAAATGATTTTTATAGTGATCCTATAAGGCTATAGGTGAAGTTGATAGTCTTCTCAAAAAAAAAAAAAAAAGGAAGCCACTGTGCACCTTTAATGCGGTGGTCACTCCACAAGTATAAATGCTTGTGGGGTGTTGGGGGTAAGGACTGGGGTTCAAGTCTCTAGGAAAGATTTTCACACACATATATACTTAGATTAAGCTAGAGGAGAAATTCTATCTTGTAAAAAAAAAAATTAAAAAAAAAAAAAAAAAAAAGAAGAAGAAGAAGAAGAAGAAGGGGGGTGGGGGAGGGGAAATTTAATAATATAAAGCATATAGTTCAGTGGGCATTCTCTAAGAATTTCCAGTTGCATTACATCCCAGGCAAAAGCATGAAATAAGAAAAGGAGGACATTGATCATATTCAGTAATTCAGGCACTCTAATCTCTTCCCATCCTAAATGTCATCAATTTGTAACAATCATACACATTCTCTGTGAATGTAAATATAAAAAGCATTTAGTTCAGTGGGCATTCTCTAAGAATTCCCAGTCGCATTATATCCTAGACAAAAGCATGATATAAGAAAAGGGGGGCATTGATCATATTCAGTAATTCTGGCACTCTAATCTCTCCCCTAAATGTCATCAATTTGTAAGAATCATACACATTCTCTGTGAATGTAGACGGGCTTGTCTTCTTTGAGCATCTCTTCCTGTCACTCTTCCAACTCAAATTTTCAACTCTCCTCCCCAGACGTGACTGCTACAAAATCTAATAAGCTAGTTAAGGATAAACCAAGTGGGGTTCCTTGAATTACTCTATTTGCTTTTGGAATCTAGCAGCTTTGGCTTTGTCGAAATAATTATATATTTAGACAAGTTATAGTGTCTATGCACACCCTCACTAACCATGCCTGCTAGCTTGCCATAGAATATACCTTTGTCACCTCTGAAGAACAAAGCAAACCCAGCCATACTCTAAATCTAATTTGCTGAACACCCCCATTGATTCCCTACATCACTTTAAACACAGATGGTAGCATTGGTAAGGTGGGATGAAGGATTTTACTCAGAAAGCATGAGGGAATTTGGATCAAAGGATTTTTTTTTTTTTTTTTTCTTCTAAAGGCTAGGTACAACTATGAATAATATGGCAGAAATATGAGTTGTCTGTTTTGGCCATCAAATGGCCTAGGAGTCATGGTTTTGAAACTCGAACCGTTCATTGAACCGTAAAAGAGAGAGGTTCAAGGTTTTTGAGGTTGAACCGGGGTCAAACCGTGATGACGTCATAATTAATTTAATAATTATTTTAAATATATTAAATTAATATAAATACAAAATTTGACTAAAATAATCCCTAAATAATTATAAAAATCTATATTTCAAATGTATTTTTTATATCATAACTTTCATAAGATAAATAAATAAAATAAAATTCAAAGCAAACATAATAAATAAACAAATATATAATTAAATGCATAACAATGTCAAGGTTGATTTGCTGATTATAAAAAACGTAGTTGATATACTTAAATCACTAACCAAACCAAATAGTAAACCATTGTTATCAACTTAAAATATAATATAAAATATTATTAAAATATTAAAGAGGACAGTTGATGAAGCTTAAGCTGCTGTGGTAGTAGTGCTATTGTGGTAATAGTATGAATGTTCAAATAGTGTGTAAAACACCTTGAACGTTTAGACCCCCAAATTACAAATTACCAATTCAAGCTTATTATCAAATAATGTATGCGCAGAATATGAAAATAAGCTAAAACAGAATTGGTAAAACAATCTCAACCAAATAAAATCACAACCACAGCAGAAATTAAATGGCAAATATTAAAGGAAGAGAGATGCAAACACAAAGACAACACAGTGATGTGTTATCGAAGAGGAAACCGAAATCCTCGGCATAAAACCTCTCCACCGCCCTCCAAGCGGTCAATAATCCACTAGAGAATCAAGTTAGGATACATGAACAGCAAAAAACCCTCCAAGCCTAATCTACCCAATGTACTTAAGCCCTCCAAGCTTCTTGCTCCAACGAGGTTACGCCGAACCTTTGTCTTCTCTAACTTACTGGATTCCGCTATAGCCCATAGCATCAACCAATATCAATTGGTCCCTTCCTAACTACTTCCCAAGCACCAAATAACCTTCTCTTAGATATGGGTATGGTGAGATAAAGATTTGGCTAATGTACCTCTCAAGGATGTAACAATGGAGAGGGTGAGAGTAAAGGAATTTGGAGAATCAAAGGATGAAGATTGTGGATGAGTCAATCTTGTTTTTCTCTAGGGTTTCTCTCTCAAAATTCTCTCTGGAAGCTCTCTACAATACATGGTATAAGGGGAATTTATACTAGTGTGTGTTTGGAATGCGAAAGGTCAGTTTTTTCCCAAACAAAGTGGTTTGGCGACTTGGCCTCACGACTTGACTGAGTCGCGATTCTGAGTCGCGAGCTAACTGTCTGGCCAGACTGGAAGTTTTGTCCTATAGTGCTCCAACTGGCGTGACTCTTCAGCTCCTCTACATGCTTCACACGTGTGCCTCTTTTGGCGACTTGCCAGCCGTGAGCCAATCACGAGATCCAGTCGCGAGGCCCTACTTGAGTGCACACTCTTGAGCATTTCTTCACACTCTCTCACACACTACTTTTACATGATTCCCACCTAAATACAGGGTTTCTAAATGCTGAATTATAAGCAAATTGGCACGGAATAAAGCGAACAAAATGGTTGATTAAATTCAACCCTACAATCTCCCCCTTTGGCTATTCCGTGACAAAATCCTAAAACAAACTCTAGACTTAACATGTGAGTTGGGAACAGTTGAACAAAACTCACTCACACCTAACTTTAGAATCTGTGAAGCTCTTGAACCATAGGACAAGCATATCCTGAAAACAACAACACAATATGATCATTGTAAGCAGAAAACTTGAAAGCATATGGAGCAAGCACAATGCGATCAAGCACAATGCGATCAAGCAATATAAATTAAAGCTTAAAGCTTAAAGTAATAAAGCATGACTTGATCAAAAACGAACAATAACTATAAATAGTGACCACAATGCTCATTTACACAAAGAATGAACATTCGGACATGCAAGCTAATAAGCTTAATGCAAAGTATCATCTGCATGTCCAACACTCAACTGATACAAAAACTCAAAGTAATTGCATCAAAGATATAAAATCCAACAAGGGCACAAGAGTGATGTACTTAAAGAAAATACATAACATTTAACAACAAGTACTAGGCTACAAAGCATGGGTACAAATACATGTACTGAAAATAACCTAAGACATATGATGACAATAAGCAAAACATTAAATAACAATAAGCAAAACATTAAATATAAGCAGTCCCTGCTCTTCAACATCAATACTCCCCCTTTGATCAAGCTCTTCCTCCCCCTATCATCATCATCTCCCCCTTTTTGTCATGGAATAGCTAGTCCTCATTTTCTTCTAGCTTCCTTTGAATTTGGTCCAATTGAGTTTGGAGAGAAGTGAACTTCGTATCACAGCGGATGGTGTGATGGTGCAGGAGAGAGGCAAGTCCGGACATCTTATTGCTTATGTCATGGATGGATGCCATAATGTTGTCTAACTTCTCATCATAGGAGGATGAGGTAGAGTGGGAACCACTATGAGATGCTGAAGTCTCTGTCTTGACTCCCTTCTTTGCAGTGGTCTTCTTCTTTGTAGGAGTCATCTGCAAAACCATAGCAGCAAAGACCACAAGAACAGAGCACACATATGATAACACCACAAATTAGTACCAAGTTAGTAGCACTTAAAAAGGGCAAAGAGTTAAACCAAAGATTCAGTCTACAGCACAGTTTAGAACCAACTGGTCAAGAGAAAACACATAACAACATAACACACTATGGGTGTGAGTTCAAAACATTTATGGACAACCTAGGGCAAAATGTAAACTACATAAGCAGATATGCAATAGGCAATCAGTGTATATCAAAGACAATCCACAATCATTCCAACTCAAAAAAACCCTAAAAACTCAAGCAAATGTCTACAAGACATTTTACAATGGGTATGATATGCACAACAGAACTCAAAACAATAATCATACTCAAGAATGAAAATCAAACATGAGAATAAGCATATCAAGCATCATATTATCAAAACCAACAAAACCCATTCAATCAAACTCACAAAAATAAACCCAACCCATATCCGAATCATCACATATCTCAAATCTCCACAACAACTCAAAAATTAAGAAAACAAAGGCAATAATCATGAAATATTATGAGAAAATAAGAAAACTCATACCTTTTCTTGAAGTTTGAAGTAGAGATGATGAAGAAAAATGGTGGTTTTTGAGAGAAACACGGTGAGTTTGAGAGAGATATGAACAAACAAGACAATGAACAGTAAAAAATGTTCGAGGGAAAACTGAAAAGTTTTAAAAACTGTCTTTAAAACGCAAAACACGCATTTTTCGCGACTGAAACAAGTCGTGAATAAGTCGCCAAAGCAAGCTGCCAAAAACCCTTGTGACAAAATTTGGAAAATTTGTCTGAGTGTTTTTTGCGACTGGAAGTTCCACTCGCGAGTAAGTCGCGTGGGGAGCCGCGAAACCTTCTAAGTAACCCTCACGACTGGAGCTTCCACTCGCGAACAAGTCGCTAACATGAGTTGCGAGAAATCTAAAAATCCAGATTTTTGAAAAATTTTCTAAGTCTTTTTCGCGACTGGGATTTTGACCCGCCAGAGAGTCACGAAAACCTTCTGAGTAAGCTCGCGATTAGGGCATGCGACTGGATTGACCCACGACCAAGTCGCCAAAACAAGGCAACACATTTTTTGAAATTTTTAATATTTTTGCAAAAACAAAAGACTTTCCAAAAACAATTAAAACACTCAAAAATCTTTTTGTTTTTAATCAACAAAAATTGAGTATGTGAAACACATTTAATCAAGTACAATCACACAAATGAATAAGGCATTCATTAAGCATAAACATGTGTGATGTGTGTGGGTACCAATGATGAGATAGCCCTTAGTCTAATGTGAAGTTTCAATGATCAATTCAATCAAGTCATACACAATTAGCACGAGGATAAGTGACCAACCTCAATTATAGAAATATGCATATATGACCTCCCACATAAACTTGATAACATAATTTTGAAACTTTTCATTGGGCTCCATATACATCATATCATTTGATCTTTTTGAATCAATACATCTCTTTTTGAAATCGATGCCTGAAATTTTTGATATTTCAAATTGATGAGCAAGCCTTTGGCTTTTTGGGCATCATACATTTTCATAAAAGTCGCTTTCCCTTTTTCCTAGTCAAATACTAGTGTGTGCGACGGCTTTTGCAGCTCATTATCTCTTTTCATTTTGAGATTTACATTTATTGAGCTCTTTAAGCACAAAAAAAAAAAAAGTGGGAAGATATATAGGCACAAGTCTATGCAAGTTTCAAGATCAACAAAACCATTGACTCATCATTCATGACAAGATTAAAGATCTATTTACAACAATCACATAGATTTCAAGAGTTTTCCCACAATGATATGAATGCATAAAGAACAAGCTATAGTCGTAGATGCACAAACTTGTGACAATACATAATAATGCCGATCAAACTTTTTGGATTTTTTACTTTTTATGTGTTTTTGGATTTTTGACATAAAAGCAAGAAAAGATTGATAAAAAAAATGTAAAAACATTCAAAACAAATAAACAAACACAAATTTTCAAATCAAGCTAGCATCCCAACAAAAAGCACACAACCAAGCAAAGTCACAAAATATAGGAAGTATTAATGCATGGACATGTTGTAATGCTTATGCATGAGTACCCTTCTTCACTCACACGTCACGTGCGTTTGGGGTGATATCCCTATAGGATTGGGTACGAGTGTTGTGGCTTTCAAACCTTCTGCTGAAACTTGCCAAACAGCTGGTGAATGCATCTAGCATCTTCATCACATCTCTCACTCCGGGATCACCTTCTTGACCTTTTGATTGCTCAGCATTCCAATTCCCTTTGCCATGTCTTGGTCCTCTTGACCTTTGAGCACTTGAATTTTTCAATGCTTGAAGTTTATGACAATTGGGTCTGGTGTGACCTTGAATTCCACAGTGATGATAGAAGTGTTGGATTCTTGGACCTCTTTGTGACTTTGGGAGTGATTTCCCTTTACCCTTAGGTTTGACCACTGATTGGTTAGGAGGCTTAGTCATAAACCGTTGGTCAGTCATATTCCTCTTCTTCTCCGCCTTCACTTTCTCAGCAATAGTAGTGACTGCCATCGGTTCCTTGGCTTTTACAAACTTCATTTCCTTGGATATATTAGCAGCCGAACTGCTCTCTCCGATGTATCCCAATCCGCTTCTGTCGGAGAAAGGTTTTTGATGAGCAAGTACTTCATCAAGCTTCTTGGAGGAAACTCGCTCTATTTTAGCATTCGCTTGAACCACCTCTAGCTCAAGGAATTTGATCTTTGAATAAGCTTCGGTTAACCCTCCGTTTAGCGTCTCCATTTCACATTTGGTCTCCTTGTAACGCACTAGAAGACTTCTATAATCTTCCTCTGCCCTCTTCATTTTTTTAATGGCTGCGTTAGCCACTTTTGCATATTCACTGGTCTTCTCAATAAGGGAATTGTAGGTCTCTTGCAATCCCATTGCTTCTTCCTCTTACTCATCATTAGATTCCTCAATTATCCTAATTGACTCCAATTCAGAGTGCTCACCAAGCTCTTCCACTAGCGCACCCAAATCATCTGAAGATTCCACAGGAGCGCTTTCATCTGAATCTGAATTAGAGGAGTCTGAATCACTTAGAGTAGTGGCATACACTTTGCCCTTCGCTTTCAAATAATTGGGACACTCTTTCTTGAAATGTCCATGTTTATTGCATTCAAAGCAAGTGATTCCTTGAGAGGATTGAGAGTCCTTCCCATCTTTCCTCTTGAATCCTTTTTCTCTTTTCCGAAATTTGGGAAATTTCCCTTCTCAGCAAACTTTCCATTCTTTTTGAACTTTAAGAACTTTCGAAAATTCTTCACAAGATATGCCACATCTTTATTGACAACATCCTCATCCGATGAGTCGTGAGCATCTATCCTCTCATTAATTGTCTTAAGAGCAAGGGATTTGCTCTTCCTTTGTGACGGCAATGACAGCTCATAAGTTTGAAGTAAGCCAATTAGTTCTTGAACTTTGATATCATCAAGGTCCTTACTTTCTTCAATTGCTGTGACCTTTGCACAGAAGCTCTCCGGCAATGATCGAAGGATTTTCCTCACTATCTTTGAGTCCTCTGTCTTCTCACCCAAGTTGAACTTGCCAATAACCACCTCATTCAACTTGCCATAGAATGAGTCGAATGACTCGTCTTCACTCATTTTCAGCTCTTCAAATTGAGTGGTTAGCTCTGCAACTCAGTGTCCTTCACCTTCTTCGTGCCTTCATAGGTGGTCTCCAATATTTGTCGTGCCTCATTAGCAATAGTTATGTGAGAAATCCTGTGAAACTCATCTGGAGAAACACTACAAAAAATAGCATTTAGTGCTTTGCTATTTGCATTAGCTACCGCGAGAGCCGCCTTATCCCATGTGGATTTAGCAGCCTCCGGCCTAGTCCATCCTACATCTACTGCATCCCAAACAGCCACATCGATTGAACATAGGAATACCCTCATTCGGACTTTCCAAAAGGAATAGTTGCTACCATCAAAATATGGTGGAGCATTTAAAGATTGAGACCGGTCCATCTCAAACGGGGTCAAGAATCGCACTAAGGTAATTAAACCACAGCTAGTACACCCACTCTGATACCAATTGAAATGTTCAAATAGTGTGTAAAACACCTTGAACGTTTATACCCCAAAATTACAAATTACCAATTCAAGCTTATTATCAAACAATGTATGTGCGGAATATGAAAATAAGCTAGAACAGAATTGATAAAACAATCTCAACCAAATAAAATCACAACCACAGTAGAAATTAAATAGCAAAGATTAAGGGAAGAGAGATGCAAACACAAAGACAACACAGCGATGTGTTATCGAAGAGGAAACCGAAGTCCTCGGCATAAAACCTCTCCGCCGCCTTCCAAACGGTCAATAATCCACTAGAAAATCAAGTTGGGATACATGAACAGCAGAAAACCTTCCAAGCCTAATCTACCCAGTGTACCTAAGTCCTCCAAGCTTCTTGCTCTAACGAGGTTACGCCGAACCTTTATCTTCTCTAACTTACCGGATTCCACTATAGCCTATAGCATCAACCAATATCAATTGGTCCATTCCTAACTGCTTCCTAAGCACCAAATAACCTTCTCTCAGATATGGGTATGGTGAGATAAGGATTTGGCTAATATACCTCTCAAGGATGTAACAATGGAGAGGGTGAGAATAGAGGAATTTGGAGAATCAAAGGATAAAGATTGTGGATGAGTCAATCTTATTTTTCTCTATGGTTCCTCTCTTAAAATTCTCTCTAGAAGCTCTCTACAATACGTGGGTATAAGGGGTATTTATACTGGTGTGTGTTTGGAATGCAAAAGGTCAGTTTTTTTCCAAACAGAGTGGTCTGGCGACTTGGCCTCGCGACTTGACTGAGTCGCGAGCTAACTGTCTGGCCAGACTAGAAGTTTTGTCTTGTAGTGCTCTAGCTGGTGTGACTCTTTAGCTCCTCTGCATGCTTCACACGTGTGCCTCTTTTGGCGACTTGCCACCCGCGAGTCAGTTGCGAGATCCAGTCACAAGACCCTGCTTGAGTGCACACTCTTAGCATTTCTTCATATTTTCTCACACACTACCCTTACATGATTCCCACCTAAATACAGAGTTTCTAAATGCTAAATTACAAGTAAATTGGCACGGAATAAAACCAACAAAATGGTTGATTAAATTCAACCTTACATAGTGCTATATCAATCTTATAAAAAAGAAATGAATAAATAAATATATCAATACTTATGTGATCTGACGTTTGGAGTACACGATGGGCGAGAAAGTGAAGGTGTGTTTTACTGATTATAGGTGATTAATTGTTATTGGTTCAAATTTGAACCTAACATTTAGATTACTTTTTTGCTTCAATAATAACAATCAGTAATAACCTACCAGTTAAAATTTATTATAAAAAGTTATGAAAATACTGTGGATATCTCATTTCTCTTTTAAATTTCTTATACTTTTCAAAGAGAAATGATATGTCCACAATATTTTTACAACAAATCTTAAGTGTCTGGTTGTTACTGATTGTTATTGTTGGGTTAAAAAAGTAATCTCAGTGCTAAATTTAAATTTGAATCAATAACAACTAACCACCTGTGATTTGTTGTGAAAATATTGTAAAAATGTTGTGGACGTAGCACTTTTTAAATTGCCTAAGTGCACTCCCTTTTTCCTTTTTCTGTATCTTTTATTTTTTCTTCCTTTTTTTCTCCACCGTTTGATTGATTGATTTATCTCCTCCACCGTTTATAATTCTACATCTTTTTCTTTTTCTTTTTTTTTTCTTTTTTTTTTTCCTAGTATATTAAATTTTTCTCATCCACCCATTTAAAAATTTTACCTTCCCAATACCTCTTTTACTTTCCCAATGCCTAGTTGCCTACACGTTTCTTTAGGGAACTCTTTCTCTTTTTTGATGAACACTCTTCTCTCTTTCTTCTTCACAAATCTCCTCAATCCTCACAAAACTCTTCCTCTGCTCCTCTCAGTCTCACTCACGGAAACAATCATGGGTTTTTCTTTTGGTGTCAAAAACTCTTGCAAGGCATTGCATTGTCACCGTGTAGTGGCTGCTCCTTTCTTCTTCTTCTTCTTCTTCTTTTTTTTTCCTTTTTTGTCAAAAAAAATTTCGCAGAAGCACTCATTGCCACAAAGAAATTTTCGCCTGAAACTATCCAGACCATTGATGTGAGCTCAACGTTTGACAAAATGTTATGGTTGAAGCTTCAACAATGGTGATTTGGTGCTGTGAGTCTGTAATGTTTTTATTTTTGGCGTAAATGCACTTTTAGTCCCTACATTTTGGCTTTTTTCTATTTTGGTCCCTACATTTCTATTTCACCACTTTTACTCCCTAAACCAATTAACACGTGTTATTTTAGTCCTTTCCGTCAGTCAATGGACGAAAATCACTGAGGTGACTAACGGAGGGATTAAAATATTAAAAAAATTCACTGTAGCAATAAAATAAAATAAAAATTTAAAACAAGAACACACCAGAACATAAAACAAGAACAGAAACCTAGATTTGGCTCAATGTAAAATGATTTCAAAGTGTAAAATATTTTCAAGTGAAAATATTTTTCAGAAATGAAAATGATTTCAGGTGGGTGAGTCTGAATATTATAATAGGAAATCTGAATATATAAACCAAATCAACAAAAAAAACATAACAAAAAAAATTCAATCTTCCTCAAAAATAAGCATTGATTGTGAGAAAGGGAGAGGGAGAGATAGATTGAGAGAAAGAGAGAGGTAAAGGACCACATATTGGTGGGTGGGTCTGAAGGAGGCGAGATGGGCGGGTGGGTCTGACAGCGGCGAGAACGATGGGTGGGTCTGATAATGGCGAGATCGGTGGGTGGGTCTGAAGGAGGCGACGACGACGAGATTGGTTTGTTGATCAGAGATCGTGTTAGCTTCTCGCCGAACGTTGAGCTTCTTCACGACAACCTTAACCTCATCGTACCGAATCGGTTTCTCTAACTCTCTCTCAGCATCCTTCTTCGCTCCACCACTCCGGTCACCAGAGGTCCTATCCCATCGCCTGGGATCAGCGTCATCGCGCGTGGAGCTCCGTCACTGGGTTGGGGCATGTAGTTCACAGATCGATTAGTGTTGGTCACGATCTCTCTAACCTGGGTTTGTTTTTCCATTTGGGTGGTGGTTTGTTTTAAATTTCTGGGTTTGTTTTTTTCATGTGGGTTTGATGATTTTTCTGGGTTTATGGGTTTGATGTGTTGGAGGTTTCGATGGAGGATGGTGTTTGGATTAGGGGTGTGCACGGTTCGGTCGGCTCGGTGTTTTGCCAAATTTATTACCGAACCGATAGAGGTCGATTTTCTCATAATTAGAACTGATGCATACCGCTTAGGGTCGATTTTCCGACATATAGCGGTGCGATTTTTTGCGGTCAGTTTAATCGGTTTGGTCGGTTTGAAACATTTTTTTTTTCAGGCAACATAAACACAAAAGTAAAAACTAAAAACATCACAAATAATTTTCACAACAACCTGCCATACACAAAAACATATTCCAACTCATACTTATACAAATTATACTCAGTTACTCATTACTCAATTAGGCAATCAGGTCCAACAATGAAAAAGCCAATACAATAAGAAAGCCCCAGATTTAATTTAATAACTAAATAAAATAAATAAATAAACGAAAACATAAGTAAAAGGTATAGTTCACAGATGCCAAAATCAAATTGCTGAAAAATGCCAAGAACAAAAAACGTTAGATAGATCATAGTTCACAGATGGACTTGGACAGTTGGACTTAAAGTGAGAGAGAGAATCTTTAAAACGGCAAGGTGAGAGATGGAGAGTGGAGACATGGAGTTACCGGTGGAGTGGCTGGTGGCAGCGAGGCGGTCAGCCAGTAACTGGTGAGGCGGTCAGCCGGTAACTGGTGAGGCGATGAGAGAGAATGTCAGACAATGACTCAAGGAGTGCCATCACCCAGCAAAGCCCAAAGGCGAAAGAGAGACTAAGAGAGTTAAGGAGGAAGACTGAGAAAATAACAAATTTATACCTGGGAGTTAGGGTTAGGGTTGTGCACAAAACGTCGCCGTTTTCTTTTTCTTTTTTCTTTTTTCTTTTTTAACTAAGTGAAATGACGCCGTTCCGATATATATATATATTAGATTTATCGGTCGGTTCGGTTTTTTGAATCGGTTTCAAACTTGCGTTCCGACTTCTATACCGCACCGGCGTCGGAACTGGGGTTCCCCTCCGTTCACCGGCCTCAGTTCCATCGGTCGGCTCCAGCGGCGGTGCGGTATTGTCGGCGTCGGTCGGTTGGGTTGGCGCTGGTCGGTTTGTGCACACTCCTAGTTTGGATATGGAAAATGTGAACATCGCCGGTGGTGGCCGTGGCGTGCAACAAAAGGAGAATCAGTTGCCCATGAGTGGGTATCTGGGTTTGTTTGAGACTTGTGTGATTGAGTTTGTTCAGATCTGGGTATCCTTGCTCTTGTTCTGGGTTTATGAATTTTATTTGCTAGAGGTTTTGTTGTTGATTGAAAGATGAGAAAATCTGGGTTTGAGTTGTGATTTTGAATATCTGTGTTTCTGTTCTTGTTTTTGTTTTTATGTTCTGGTGTGTTGTTTAAAATTTTTATTTTATTTTATTGCTATAGTGAATTTTTAATAATATTTTAATCCCTCCGTTAGTCACCTTAGTGATTTCCGTCTGTTGATTGACGGAAATGACTAAAATAATACACGTTAATTGGTTTAAAGACTAAAAGTGGTGAAATGAAAATGTAAGGACCAAAATGAAAAAAAGCCAAAATGTAAGAACTAAAAGTGCATTTACGCCTTTATTTTTTAAATAAAAATAGCTCTGACTTGAACCGTGAAAACCGCTCACGGTTCTCAAACTCGGGCGGTTCAACCGTGGTTTGAAAGGTTCCCTGTTTTTCTTACTTAGAACGGTTTCTAGGGGTAAATGAACCATAATAGCGAGAGGTTCGCGGTTTTTCCGGTCGAACCGTACGATCCGGTCTGAGTTTCAAAACCATGCTAGGAGTTAGGGTACCAACGTTTTTTTTTTTTTTTTTTAGTTACATTGGGGTGAGAGGATTTGGACTTTAGATGTCCCCTTCAAAACACTAGTAGGTGCCAATTGAGAAGTTAAGATACAACTCTTGACACCAATAATAAGAAGCACAAGTGCGTTTCAGGATTCGGATGCGAGTGCAGGACTAAGCAATTTTTGAAAAAATAGGGTGCAGGTGCGGCAAGGTGCGACAATTAAAAAATTATTAAAAAATTATTATTTATATTTTCTATATATTTTTACTATTAAAATATTCTTAAAAAATACATTACTATGGCCTTGTAATCTAAATATGTCAAAAACAAGCAATAATATAAAAAGTTAAATATTTTTATTCAAAATTGTAATCTATACTCTTTAAGAGGGAATTGTCAAGTATCGAATTAGAAATTTTCCTTTTTATATATAAAAAAATTAGACAAAGTATATTTGTGTCAGTTTTAATAATAGTTTATTATATTTACATATATATATAATTTTTATTTTGAGAATCTAATTTATAAGTGGATAAATAAATTTAAAAATCAATAGGAAAGTGGCCCAATTTTTTAGGCAATGTTTTAGTGGAAGTTAGGGTTTTTTTTTACCGGATTTTCCTTTAGTTTTGTCTCTATTTAAACATAGGAATGTAGAGGTATTTTAGAAAAAAAAAAAAATCTGGTCCAAACAGAGGAAGTCCCTTAAATAGTAGTATAGATAACAAAGTAAGAAAAATCACACCTGGAGTCCCACGTGTAGGACTTGTAGCAAACTATAATCTAAATTGAAGTGTAGGTTGGGGAGTATAACTTTGCTTTAGAATACAACTTGAAGTGCAACCCACCACGTGTAGGACTTAAAGCAAATTGTAAAGAAAATCTTATTTGAACAAATAAACCACTAGCGGACTGAACTAAGAAGTAAAGAAAAGAAGAAAAAATAAAAAGCAAAGCATATCAGCACAGAGAGAGAGAGAGGATGAAGAAGAAACCCACTGTGACTGTGGTGGTGCTCTAATTTTTTGCCTAGAAAGAATCCAAGATGTAGATCAGCAGAGCTTGGTGGTGCCATCTGTGATTGTGCTTTAACAATTTCGGCCTTTTTTCAGTAAGTTGAAATTGAAAAACTGAGATTGAAACAGTGCATTTTGCACCTTTTTTTTTTTTTTTTTTAATTTCGGCCTGAATCGGCCGATTCGGCGCCAGTACCGGTGTGTTTCGGCAGTTTCGCCCGATACGGACCGAGTCTGTGCTGAGTCGACGCGAGTCGGGAAACGAAAAAAAAAAAAAAAAAGGACGCGGCACCGACGCGCAGGCAGTGGCATCGCTGCATCGGACGCGGGTGCAGCGACCATTTTGCCACTTCCATGCATCCCAGATTATATATAACACGTGCTTCAAGTACTTGTCTGAATTATTCCTACTCTATTCGTTATTTTGTATTTTTGGAAAAACAGAATCTCATACACATCCAAAAAGCCTAGGACATGGGATGGCAATGGTTAAAGAGGCTCCAGCAAAGTAAGTCAATATCATTTAGAAGTTAAACATTCAAATCTTCAGAGAAAGAACAAGAAAGAATCAATCACAAAACAATTCATTAAATGTAATAAAATTGAATCTATAAAATATTCTTGCTTCAATTGTATACCTTTTCTTTGCACCAAATAGATATCATCTCTTCCATTATAATACATTTTACTTTGACTTATCAAAAATAATTTATTTGAGCTCCCTTCTCTCCTTAGACATCCACTCATACTAGAACTATGTTTTCAAAAACCATATTATAGATTCTTTATTTAGAAACCAAATCTTAATTATAAACTAATATTAATATAATCAATCAATCATAAATTTATAGTTATACCATCACTCTGTCTTCAAATAAATATGCAAAAGCACTTAAAACTAATATTAATTTTTTAACTAAAAAAACCTATAAACTAAAGTTAAAATCCAGTGGAGCAGTATACAACTAGTTTCATTTAAACAATAAGACCTGCCCATTTCATTAAGTGATGAGGTATTTATTGAGCCGTTGTTGGACCAAGAGTGAGTGATAACATACATTGAGCATCTCCAACAAATAAGGCATATTTTCACCCAATTTGGGGAGTAAAATCCACTTTTTTTATTTTGCCTACCTACATTTTCAAATACACTTTCCAAGAGACTCTATGATGATGAAAAGATAACATTCTTAAATTAACGCTAATCTATAAAGCATTCTACAAGTACTTGAATTTGGCAGTAAAAAAGTCCTAAAACAATTAGAAATAAGAAACTAAACCCACATAAAAATATCTGAATAATTATATTTAACAAACTAAAAATTTAACAAATGACAAAAATTGATCCCTATATGATGTCCTATACTCCACCATCAACATACTTTTTTTCATCAAAGCAGCTTCTTCAAATATTTCAATTCAAATCTATCCATGTATTTGTTAGTCAAAGACATTAGGCAAACAATGAAAACTTATGTTACTATGCTTGAAAGATAAAAATTTGTTTTGCCTTGGTCTCTCACACTCCCTTGGTTATCTTGTCAACCAATGTCACAAGAAGCCATCTGAAGTATATTTTTTTCTTCCTCCATTTCATTTCACAGAAGAATCTCATCTTCCTTTCTCACTCATGGAATTGTCATTAGTGGGTACAACTTGAACTGGGTCAAGGCATTAAATTAAGTAAAGAGAGAGTAAAAAGAAAAAAAAAAGGCAAAAAAAATGGATTACATATTTGTAATATACTTTGTCCAACCATGTCTCTTTCCATTGGTGAGTGAAAAAAAAATTGAGGGCCGTACACAGAATCACATGATTCTGGATGAAACTGATCTGAGTACATGATCCTTATAATGCACACATACCTCTAATTTTGACATACCTGAGCTGGTCAACTTACAATTTGGGAGAAATACGTAGAGAGAACAATGCTCTCATCATTGCCTGCTTTTACCTCCTTCCTGGCCAGAAAATTTCACCATTAAACTTTATCTTCATCATTTTAACAACTTATTAATTATCCCATTGGACTAAACCACGTGATGGAAACTTTTCAACACAACTATTGTGGTGCACTAGGAAAAGACTTACTTTTTAAATTAATTATTCAAGCAATAGTTCTCTTCTAATTAGAACTTGGAAAAAGAGACCAGTGCAAACATTCAAATTGTACCATCCATAGTTCCATACCATGGTGGGTGAATACAGATTGAGTTCCCAACTTCAAGGTCAACATCACTGCAAACTCTCGGATTAAAAATAATTGTTGTTTTCCTTCCTCCATTTATCATTATTTGAGGGCCTCCTGATGGTGTGGGGCTCTGCAAAAGCAGGCATGCACCTTCAATCCTCATTTACCAAACACTTGAAATAGACATGGATATATATTGAATCAGAAACATCCAGCTGTAGGCAAATGTTAAAAAAATTTGATCCAAGTACCCATCCAGAAAAATAGTCTGGGTTGACTAAACATACAGATTAAGGCACTAATTATCATATAATAAGCCCTTCCCCATACCAATGCTTTCCAAAATTGCCATCTGAAGAAAATTGTAAAGATATCAAAATTTTGAATTCTTGAAATAAAAAGGGTGGAATGATAAGGTGAATGTTATTGCATTTTTAACTTTTGAACATGAAAAATATAGAAATTTGGACTATAAATATGGATGGAGCAAGTATCTTATGACTACTTCACATCCTAAGGGCATACTGAGCAACACTCTCCATATCATTGTGTGAAATAATGTAAATTTTGAGAGGATGGTTGAGAAAATCTTGATGTTGCAACTAAGATGCAACACTCCTCACATCACTAAGAAAGTTTTAGTTGCTAAACATAACTAACAAGATTTAAAAGCAATCTGCAAATAACCATTCAGGTTATTTGCAGAATCTAATTATATTCAAAATATTGTGATTTAGCAAATTAGTTGTAAATAAAAAAGAAGCAAGCACCTTTTCAATTATTATCTTTCAGGGAATAAGTGTTAGCCATAATTGGTGGTTGTATCAGCAAGGTTTTGCAAATAATCTACATAACTTGTTTCAGTTTTAAACATGACCTCTACGTTCTCGCCAAAAGAGCATTGACAAACTATCAGCTTTGCATCCAAGTATCTTGCCAGGATTTTTACAATGATGCTGCTTTCTTCATCTGAGGAGGTATGGAACAATAGTTAGTGTAAGGAAAAAAACACAAGCACAAACTTATTAATTGTTCAAATGACTGGTCTATGCATATCATTTTCATTTCCATGAGTTAACATGCTCCTTTGAAAAATAAATAAATTACAGTCACAAGTTTTACTAATTTTGTTAGATCCAGTCTGCAACTTCTTCAAGAAATCCACATCTCTTTCTTTTTCATTCTGCATGAGCTGTTGCAACTTCCCAAATAATCCAATTCTGCAGAATTTGGAAGCACACATTCTGAGTTCAGAACTTCTCAATTTGAATTCACTCTATGAACATCAGCATAACAGGAAAATGATAGGAAAAATTTTCACGTAATATGGTGAGATGTGATACACACAATATTTTCCTATTAGTTACCCTGATGATTTAGGCACTGCAACAAGGGCCCCTTCATCATTTAAAAAGGTAGCACCTAAAGTTTCTTGAAACCGATCTGCCATAGTTTGCCCCTTCATTTCTGGGATTTTAACCTTTAGCTTTTGATCTGTGGCCTGCTTTAGCATATAACTAAGAATGCATATTGTACAATACAGTACCAACAAGAAGGAAAAGAAAGGAGGGGGAAAAAGGGGGGAGGGGGTGGTGAGGGTGTTAAACACAACAGATACCTTGTCCTCACTAGATGATCCACTACCCATGGATTCGGAGGAATCCTCTCTGTCAACAGTTCTATCTCCCAGTGGAGAGATAATTTTCTTTGCAACAATCTGAACCCTTTTAGCTTTTGTTCTGCTACACTGCAGCATATAGCAGATCAATCTGGGAATGGATAGCAACAGGTAGAAAAGAATAAAAAGTTCCAGGTCAAAGAAGACAGCAAACCTTTTTAGAAACTCCTTTCTGCAAACTAGCTCTGTCCTGAAGGCCATCTAGAAGCTCAGCCATTGATGGCTCAGTGCATCCATGCCCAAGAGCTCCTACTTGAGCATGTAAATTCTCTGACTGGAATTGATTCTCTCTCTGACAATCGTCAAGAACCTCAGCAATTGAATGTTCTTCGGATCTAGGTTCAAATGTGTCCAATCTTTCAGGTGCTTCATGAACCTCAAATGACACATCATTTTCATCCTTAGATAAAGAAGGCCAGGAGGGTTCTTCCTTACGTGACTGGAATGAAAATTTTTGCTTAACCCTGCATCTGACTCCTGCAGCAGTTGATTCTCAAGTTTACCATACAGAACCAGTTTTGTCTTCTTCTTCTTTTTTTCTTTTTTTTTCTTTTTTTTTTTATAAGTCATACAGAACCAGTTTCATAATAAAAAATAAATATAAGATCATTTACAAATGAAACATAGAGCTCTATCACATCTCAGGTCTGATATAAAGGTTGATTACCAAAAAAATCAGCTCCAGAAACATATCTAAATTATAGAATAATGGCAGAACCAGTAGCAAATCTGATTGTTGCCTTATGTATACAATGTACTTTCAGTTTATATGGACTTGCATGGACATCTATGTTAACATCTGAATATTACTGGTTTTAATATATTGATTCACTCAGACATTCCATTAGGGCTGGACTCTGAAGCATAAATGACATTAAACCCCATTGTACCCTGTGAAAAGTAATTAAACAAAGAGAGTATTCCTCATATCCTTTTCTTTGTGTTTTCCAATTTCCAGTTTATTTCAACAAGCAAGACTTTAAGAACAAGCTCCTACTCTCAACAAATTGGGACAAGATACACACTGAATCCATGAATTGATGAACTATGTAAAATATTACATGGTACTGAGTATGAATTTGAAAGCTACCAAGAGGGGAAAAAAACTACATACAAACTGTATTTAAAACTATTTATAAGAAAAATAAAGACATACTACCAAAAAGAATATATAAAAAGTTAACAAAAGATGCTCCCATGGTAACAACCTGTTTACTTCCTCCAGTGTTTGACAAATACCAAAAAAAAAAAAAAAAAAACACTTATATATGCAGATAAACATGTAATGCATACACATTGATATGGCAAACATTGGTTTTAAGAAATCATAAGATAATTGGAAAGAAAAAAACACCTTTACAAGATTTACTTGCTTTGGAGTAGGCAGAACGGGTTGATGCATTCTCATTCAAATGTAACAGTGCCTCAGCTTCTTTACTTACAGCAGACCATGTCTGTGCACCATCTTGCACCCCACTTCCAAATCTACAAAGACTGTCTTCATGGAGCTTTTTAGCATCGGAGGAATCAGAAAATTTCGACACCACGTTGTTTACCTATCCAAACAGATTACAAAGACTGTTACTATCTTGCAACAACAACAAGAGAAACCATAAGAGAGTACGCATATTTACAATACGAACCCAAAACAAGCTGTTGCAATTGGTAAATAGCAATACAAACACAAAGCAAAAAAAAACAAATTCACTGCTTCCTATCAGCTTAAACTTTTGGCACATATGGTAATATATCATATGCTATATCTCTAGATCTTACTACATTGTACCTCATCATCAGAGATGATTTCCTCATCCTGGTCGCACATGAATGCCTTCCTTGCCTCGTTACGAAATTCAGGCATTTCAACATCATCATCTTCAAGAGAGACATGTGTGTCATTCTGATAAAAACAACATTACAAATACAAAACAAATTCTAATTACACAAAGTGGCTAGAAATACGAACTATATATAACACACACAAAGTATTGATAACACATGCCTTGCTACTTTTCTTTCCACAATTCCATTCAGAAGTACCTGCATTGAAAAACCACATTTTCGCACCCTTATTGGCCTATTAGACAATTGACACACACACACACAAAAAAAAAACAAAAAAACAAACAAACACACACTAACATTCAAATTTAGAATTATTATCAAATAAATTTTTGATCAACAATATAATATAATATACCTCTAAGTATCTCGAGCCGCGACAAAACTTGCAGTTCCTCCTATCAAATCAAAGCATGAAGTTGCAATTAAGAATTTCAAATCAGTGGTCCAAACAGGGCGTTAAGTTTAAACCAGGAAAGAGAAAGCTACCTTTTTCTCCAAAGCACCGGTTAATGAGGCAGAAATTTGGGGCAAATTAGAATCGTAATCTTCCTCATCTGCCAAATTGTAATCAAAACGACGACGTGAGAGAGAGTGAAAGTGCAAATATGTTAAAAAAAAAAAAAGGCGAGGATTACCGGAAATGCTGTGGTCGGAGTCGGGATTTAGCTGAATGGGAGAGGAAACAATAGGAGAGGATTAGCTTATTGAATCAAAGCAAAGCAAAGCAATTTGAGAGAGAGAGAGAGAGAGAGAGAGAGAGAGAGTGAGAGTGGGTGTTTTTACCAGAAAAACGTTTTGCCGCCACATCTGGGTGCGTCTCAGTCAAGCCATGTACCTAAAGATAAATTTGTTGTAGTTTACGGAAAATATAGAGGAAGGGAACGGAATAGAATTTAGGGGTAAAATTTCAAGTTTTGAAATTTAGAAGCATAAAATCCAAACATCCTAAACTCTTTAGGAATAAAATATAAATTTTAAATCTTCATAAAGTAAAAATGTAAAATTTAAATACTCCCACATTTCATGGGTAAAATTTAAATTTTGAACTTTAAGGGTCTGTTTGGTTGAAAATTTTTAGTATTATTATTCAGTTTTCAGTGTTGTGGAAATACATGTTTGAATATTATAGAAATATGTGTCAAAAGTGTTACTGTTGTTTAAATACTGGAAAACTGTTGTTTAAACACTGATACCAATCAGCCCCTAAACAATCCAAAATTTTAAGAGTATAGTTTGTAAATTAACCTAATTTTTTTGCTATAAAAAGAAAATTTAATGAAATACCAATTACCTATATATATAAAATTAAAAACACAGAAAAAAAAAGACTCGAAGAGTCTGTTTGGAATTCGCTTATTTTGCTAAAACTGAAAACTTTTTGTTAAAAGTACTGTAAATAAAAATAAAAGTTAGCTAAAATAGTACAGTGGGACCTATGAATAGTAACAAAAAGTGCAGTGGAGCCCATGAATAGTAGCAAAAATAAGCTGAATAGTCAAATAAACTGGCTTTTTAAGCTAGAGCCAAACACACATGAAAAGTCTTTCACTCTCTGTCCCACGTTTTGCTCTTCCTCATTGTCTGCCTACAAATATCAGGTAACCATTCTTCATCCCTTTTCCCTGAATTCATTGTCGAGATTTGTGCTTTTGAATGGTGGGTTTAATGTTTTACGTATTAATTTATTAATTGTATAGAAAATTTTATTTCATTGCATAAAGTTATTGCACTCAATTTTGGTTTTTCATTCATGATTACTAGTGTATATATCTTTCTATACAGTGTTATGCAATCAATAGCTACTATACTTGGTCTGAAAAAAGGGTCAGGCTTAAGTCCAGTGTCCAGTAGCACTGGACCCAATGAGATGATAACATGTGTCCACTTTTAGACACGTGTCACCATCTGACCAGGTCCAGTGCACTAGATGCACTGGACCTACACCAAGTCCCTAAAAAAACTAGTGAACCTAGGACTATTGTGCATGGTTGAGTTCATCTTTTCACTACTGTGGCAGATGCTACATGCATCATTAGATGATGAATAGTTGTTACAGCTTACCTCATAAAACAAGTCTAGATATGGACAACTCATCCTCAACACATGGAAATAGATGAGAATATCAAAGTGATCAACATCATGAGAGAAATCTCAAAGAGTAAACCATGTACACAAAGTAAAAAAAACTCAAAAAAGTTTATTACTTATCAAAATAAAAATGGTTTGTTTGATTTTTAGGTTGAATTAAATGCATAGGTTGTTCACTTTCCTAGAAAATGTGGTCATTTTGTCTACTGAGCCCCGTAGGAGAAAATGCCCATTGATTACCTGGTAACTGGTTATAGTGGATGGGGTCAGTTGCCCACAGGTTTACTGGTTAGAGGCGAGTCCAAAGGGCTTTTCTTTAGAAAATGTTCTCTACTTTATCAAAATAAATGTCGTTCCTATTGTGTAGGTTTCCAATAACATGAACCCACCTTGATATCTACAGTTGGGTCAAATGAAGATGTAAAAGGTAAGAGATGATGAATTGAGGGTTATACCGGAAGGGGCACAGTGTTCTGTTTTAAGACTCTTGCTGAATTCTTGAATCTTGATGTTAACAACTCAGTTACTTTCATGAATATTATGTATGCATGCACGTGATACAATTGGTATTGATGTTTGGCATGGTAAAATTTTTTTTTTTAATACGTTATGTGATTGAGTGTGACTACTAAAATTAATAAATTATATGTTGGCTCGGTAAATTTACATTTTTCATGACTCATTGGAGTGCTACTAGAATATGTAACTAAAAGGGAGTTTATTTAATTAAGAAAAGTGTCAAGATAATATAATATTGAAATTGATTTCTGATCATGAATTTAGTTTACATTTTTTGTAACGCTCTGTAAATGACAAGGAAGTTGATTAAAGGTTATTGTTAAATCAGAGTAGTGGGAAAATGGTGTTTGAATTAATAAATGCAAACCCAATTGTGTATGAGAAGAAAGAGAGTTGAGCACGAAGTGCGCCAACTCGTGTGGAAGAGTACGCTGTCAAACCCATCGACCAACAAGAAGTTTTTGATATCCTTTCTCTTCAATTATTTTGGTCTTTTTTTTGGGTCTTTTATTAGGCATTCTGATAATAATAATAATTATTTTGGTGTGGCTTATGTACTTTTAAAAGTACTTATTATTGAGGAATATCAAAGGTTGTGTTTAGGGAATTGAGATTGGATGGACAGAATTTATTTGTTGCTTTTTGAGTTGTTTTGAGCTTACTTTTGGAATTAGTTCCTATACTTTTGACATGGAACTGAAATGAAAGAAATATGAATCTCATTAGAAACTTAAAAGTTTCTGTGAATCAATGACAGTTTTTTTTTTTATTTTTTTTAAGACATTTATGAGACTAGTGATGTGATTTGGTTCTGTCTCTCTCACACACACATGAGCGCCGCATGTTGGTGTAAACAAATATTACTTGTTTTTAGTTCCATGTGTCTTTTTTTCATTTTTCATACAATCATCTTTAGGTTTACAGCCATATAGATGTGTGTATGACTGTATGTAAAGTTGATACTTAACAAGTAAATAAAATACTGTTTCAGCATCAGCTAAAAATGTTATTATTGGATGCTTGACATATTATGAAAAAATGTAAGTCCTGAATTAATAAATGCTGAACTTAATAATATGATGCTTTTGAACATCAGAGTCCCTAAGATGCTTTCTGAAGTTGATCACACATTTCTGTTTATTATATGGAAGAGAATGCATAAGTTCATTCTGCATCCAAATTATGTGCGGGCAGTTATTCCTTCTTCTTTTTTTCTCCTTAAAATTCTTAAATCATGTAATAGATATAAAAGACCCAGAGCATCCAAACTCTTTGGAGGAGCTCAAAGTAATAACAGAAGATGGAATCGAAGTAGATGACCGGCAAAGTTATGTTAGGTAGCGACAATTTTCTGTCTCTAATTTATTCTTAATCCTATTATGCATTTTTAGTTGATTGTGTTCTTTTCTCCTCATTCTAATAAAAATGGTGCTTTGCCTCAGGGTCACATTTACTCCCACAGTTGAACATTGTGATATGGCAACAATTATTGGTCTTTGCTTGCGAGCAAAACTTTTGAGGAGCTTGCCCTCTCGTTACAAGGTATCAACCTTATTTCCTTATTGTGAACTTTGTTGACAAATTGTTCAGTCATCACACAATTGAATGTATTTTGGAATATTAGGACTTCATACCTGCATTTTCATTTTTAGAATTCCTTAAGTTATTTTGCATGAACATGTAGAATTAAGAAAACAAGCTTTCAGTTCAACAAATTACAGACCAGTAATAGAGAACCAGAATATTAGAGATTTTTATAGTTGTACACTTACTTTGGGCCAAAGTTTTTTTTTTTTTTTTTTTTGTGGTGGGGGGGGGGGGGGGGGGGTGGTGTGGTGAGAGTTTGACAGGTTTGTACACTGCTCTAAATAAGCTGATTAATGCATAAGATTGATAGAATTTGCCTATGTTTGGGCCAAAGGTTGTGTTTGATATTATGCATTTGGAGGGAACGCAATAACCACATGATTGAAGATGTGGAGAGCTCAGCAATCTGCTTCTTGCCTCTTTTACTGGCTCTTTATTTGACTGGTCTTGGGTTTAGGGACTCACAAATAGTGATTCCCTCCTGATGTTTATAGACTCTCTTCTTTCTGGTATATTGTTTTGTTATTTTCCTTTTTTCTTTCCTTTTGTACTCTTTGGCTGCTTTGTATTTTTCTGCATGAAGTAGTATTGTTTCAATAAATTTTTCTTACCTATCAAAAAAAAAAGTTTGTTGTTGGTCATGTATCTTTGATGAATAGGTTGATGGCTCCTCTTAAGTAGAAATATATGGATAACAAATGCATGCATAGTGTGTAACAATCACCTCAGAAACAGTGTAAGATGAAGCAGTGTTTGCTTTAAACAATGGACAGTCTGCAAGATTGCTTAGTTTTTCACATTTATGATTTAACTGCAAAAGGCCTGATATTTTCCAATAAGCTTTAGCTCAAATGACACCTCTTTCTCCCATAAAAATGGCTGAGGGGTGAGGTCATGGGATCAAAGCCACTAGTATGTGTAACTGAGATTTTGTTTTACTATTTTTGGATACATGTACGTAATTAATGTTAGATGTTATAGACTTATAGTTGTAAATGATATGTGGACCAATGTCTTGAAACATACATGGAGTGGGTTAAGTTCAAGGACTATGATGTGTATCACATGAGGCGATATCTCATGAGCCCACTCCACTCATAGACTGTAGGTCCTACAGGTGTTGTAGTTTGACTTGCTTCCCCTCAGGTGTCAGTATTTACCCACAATTATTATTTAGTGATACTATGTTGTCACTTAATGGTTTATATTGGAATTTGGAACATGATTTATGTAAACCATGACTCTGTTACTTTGTTTTTGTTTATATGAAATTTGAACTGGGCTTGGAATCTCCTGCGCTACATACAAGATTTACCTCCTTACAATTCTTTGTTAATTTTTGGTTAGGTTGATATCAGGGTAGCCCCTGGATCTCATGCATCTGAGTCTGCAGGTAATCTCTCTCTCTCTCCGTCTTTCGCTGTGTGTGTGTGTGTGGCTAGCATGTGCAAGCTTGTCAACATGTGGTACTTCAAATATGGATCTATTACCTATCAAGTTAATGCATGGTATGTAGAGCCACGTTTTCCAAGCTAACATGCTATTCAGCTTATCTAACCCCAGTCTTGGACTCTTGGCTACTCTTTTGAAGTGCTTTTTAAATCCTTACCTATAAAGAAATGCTAGCCTATTGCGTGGGCACTTAATGTCGATTTCATATATATGAAATTAAAGACGCAATATAACAATATTGCTATTGAAGTTCACTTGATGTTATATTGCTATTTTGAAGTTCACTTGTATGCCTGCTCATTAGATAGCTTTTCATAGACTTGGAAACAAAGACTTACTCTCAATTATATTATCTTCAGCTTCTTCAGCTTTTCATAGATCTTTTCCTTCACATCAGCCCATATCTAATTGTTAAGTTTTGAAACTTGTATTTACTCATGCAATCAATTGGAAAGTTTGAAAGCAATTATAACCTATTTTCCAAATCATTATTCTCTATGTTTAACCTGAATCTAAAACTAAGATTTTTTCCTTTTTTGGAACTAGAATCAATGAAGGTTACAGCCATCAAAACACTCTATTCTATACCAAAAAAATATAATATTTTGCCTCATGATCAAGGTGTTTAACTTTATTCAAATATAATATTTTGCCTCTTGATCATATTTGGTATTTATACATATATAAATATAAAAAAAAAAAGATTAATTAGAGTCGGCCACATGTATTCTTTTCCTCTATTCTATTCTATTTAAATCATACTTTCTGTTACATTCCTTAATTGACAAGTTCTCAACTACCCCCCCCCCCCCCCCCCCCCCCCCCCCTCTTCCCTTTTTGGTATATGCAGTTAACAAAAAACTGAATATAAAGAACAAGTGGCAGCAGCACTTGAAAATCAAAACTGCAGTCCAAATCTCTTGGATGTGGTTGATGAATGCCTGGCTCTATCCTATGGTTGAACTATTGTACAACAAAAAAAATTTATTTTCCTATCCCATGCATGCAGTTTTGTCATTTTTTCTTTGTAATCCGAATTAGATGCAATTTTTTTTTTTTTTTTGAGGTAAGAATTAGATGCAATTTGAATGTCTTAAATATATATATTATATATATTTTGGTCTTTTAATGTAGATAATTATGTTAAAGATTTTTTTTTTTTGGCTAAGTAGTCATAGATTATTCTGGTCTCTTAGATGCAATGTGAAAACATTGTATACTTATAGTTTCTATTATTAACACAGGATGGGATTTTACAGGTGTGCCATATTGTTAGTGAAATTGTATCAATTCAAAGTGTTGTTTTGTTGGTAAATACTGACATTATTTGTATTTCTCAAATCATAAGTTGCATAATGAGGTTTTAGCTTACAGAAAATTGAGGCTTATGGTGTACGTAGAATGTACAAAATTAGGTACATTATGTGAAAAAATGTGTACGTTGAATGCACTCAATCAAATACATTATTTGAAATTTTGTGTACATTCAATGTACACAATTTTGAACATTATTTGAAAAATGTGTATATTTAATGTACATAATTGGGTACATTAAAAAATGTGTACGTTAAATGTTAAATGTACTCAATTATGTACTTTTGTTTATAAAAAAGATGTATAGGTTAAAAATACGGAAATGCACACAATTTTGAAATGCATACATTTTTTCAAAAAATGTATAGGTTGAATTCTCAGAATTGTGTACATTCTTTGAAAAAATGTGTACGTTGAACTTATAGAGTTGTGTATATTCTTTAAAAAATGTGTATTTTGAATTTATAAAATTGTGTATATTATTTGAAAAACTAGATTGTAACCTCATGCATATGCATGGATATATTTAAAAGATACACATTAAGATGCATAGTATAATAATCTTTTTAAATTATTGATAGGCATTCTTATATTTTTTTTTACTCTTTAAAAAGTCTTGTAAGAATGATATTAGGTAGAAAATGTAAATTGTCCATTTTTTAAATATTTTTATGTTCATTAATTCTAAACTTTTTGGTTTTTGTATACAATAACTCACTTGAATGGATATTTATGATATGGTCTAACATTTGATTCCAAAATTAAGAAATAAAACTCTCTCTAAAAATAAATAATTTAAGACACATGACACAAAATTGGACTTCAATTGTAGAATCTAATTGGATTTTCTCTAAACTTTACCTATTAATATATATATATATATATATATATATTGTGGGGTCATAAGGCCCAGAAATATGCATCCTCCTCTTGTACTGGGCCTGAGGCCCATGCCGAGGCCCATAATCGCATATGAAGAGCACAGTGATAACCGTGCCGAGGACAACTCCGTCCTCGGCTAGCCAAAGCCGAGGTTGAAGAAAGGTAATTTACTGACAGAGACAATCTTCCAAAGCACTTCAGGGAAAAGGATAAATACAGCTAGTAAGCACACTGAGGCAGGGCGGTAGAGCAATTCCAGGAAAAGCTGCTGCCCCCGCATTAAATGCTCCACAACTAACACTCTGACCGCATTTATGTGGAGAAGACCTCTGAACAGTACAGTCTTAGCTATCACAATTCACAGAAGGCTAGAGAGGATGGTTGATGGGACAAGCACTCAAGTGGTGGCTAAAATAACCAACAAGTGTAGGATCAAGACGGTCCAAGAGGGACTATATAATGCAAGAAATCTTCTGTGGAGGGGAGGAGATTGGACCAGAGAAAACACTGCAGTAGTCTGAGCTAATTATGTAACCATTTTCATTATCACTCAAGAAATAATAAGTTGAAGCTCCTCAGACTGGTGCCGAGGATTGAATTATTTGCACAATTCCATATTGGTTTTACTTATTCAGTGTTTAAATCATCATCGACTGTTGTTACACTCATTAAAGCCCAGTTCTTTTACCTATTCTCTATAAATTTATTGTATTGGACTTGTTGGGCTTGAATTCACTTATCCCTTAGGAATAGTGCTCAAACCCAGTCCCAACATATATATATATATATATAAATATATAATTTTTGTGCCAAATGAATTGTTTTTAGTTATAAAAAAGGCTCATAAATATAAAATCATTCAAACTCTCTCTTCCTCTAATTTTATATATAGTGTTAGATATATGATTATGTTTTTTTTAATGATTTATTTATATTGGACTCGCCGTTTTCTACTCTAAATTAACTCATTTGGCACAAAAATTAAAAAAATTCGATTAGATAGAACACGTACCGTAAAATTAAACTCTAATTAAAATCCAATTTTTACACTGAACTAACTAACTTAGTTCAAAATTTTAAAATTTTTTATTAGATGGCACACATGGCTCAAAATTAGACTCTAATTGAATTTCAATTTAAAATCTAATTGGATTTTCTCTTGACTTTACTTATTAATATATATATATATAGATGACTTATAAACTTGAATTGTTTTTAGTTATACAAAGAAAAAAGCTCATAAATATAAAATCATTCAAAAATGATGTTTTTTATGGTTTACTTATATTAGACTCCTCGTTTTTTACACTAAATTAACTCATTTGGTACAAAAATTAAAAAACTTAGATTAAATGAGACACATATTGCAAAATTAAACTCTAATTGAAATCCAATTTTTAAATTGAATTAACTAACTTGGCACAAAAATTTACAAATTTTGATTAGATGAGACACATGGCGCAAAATTAAACACTAATTAAATTCCAATTTGAAATCTAATTGAATTTTCTCTCAGTTTTACCTATTATTAAATATATAGATATGTACTTTAAATGTACATATTTGCGTACATTATTTGAAAAACATGTATGTAAAATGTATATAATTTGATATTGATATCACATATAATATTGTCACTAAAACAGGTATTGATATCAAGTTATGACTAAATTTATATGAGAAAGTAGCTACAATCTCTCATATTGATTAGTCACTTTCTGGTTTCTCTAGTTGGAAGGATAGAAAATGTTGAAAATATATTAAAGATTTTAATTTTCTAGCACGTGTAAACACCCATCATTTATAATTCAACCAAATTTGAAAATTTTCACACAACTATCCAATGGAAAACCTCCACGACCCTCCTATTTTCCTCGCTTGGTTTTCCATCATTTTATTTTTTCACCTAAACAAATGGACCATTACAAAACAAAAAGAAAAAAAAAAGTTATAGGACATTAGGACTTAATCTTGTTGCAATGTATTAGGTCATCAAAAATGGATTAAGATCTGGTGGGTATTGCACCGGATGCAAATTTACCATTTTCTCTCTCACAAAAATATTTTACCACTTAACCATTAAAAACAATTGAATACAATGCAAAATCCTAAATAGATTCATCAAAAATAAATTTATAAGAGCATTCACAGCAGTTGTGCTAAATAACTATATTGCTATTTTTAGCACCACTAATCACAAAAGTGGACCTGCAGCAGTGGAGCTATAGCAAAAAAATTTGGCTTCTCAATTACAGTGCACAGCTAAAGATAGCTGTGCACTGTAGCTCAAACGTAAAAAATTTTATTTTATTTTGTGTTGTAAAATATGTCTTAAAAGAGATATTGTCAATCATTAGCCTTAATCATAATTTGTATCATTAATTTTTAAAGCATATGAATTGTGAATAATTATATATAGTTTCTATTTTTGTTATATTGTGTAGAGAATAGAGATTCTATTATTATTCTTGTTTATACCATATGTTGGTGTTTATTTTATAATTGGATCTATTTGTGTCTTTGTTTACATAATCACAAAAATAATTTATTTTAAGCAATAGTATTTTTTATGAATAAAAAGGTAAGAAGGGGTAGTTAGAGTGACTTTTCTACCTGGGTTTTACTATAGTAGAATTATATCTGCTGAATTCAGACCTACAAGCAAAAAAACTTGTAAATTATAGTTATTATTCCAACCACACGATTACACTAGAAGGCTTTAAATAAAGTCAGATGTTTTGGAATAAAATGAGTAGGCTGATGTCAACCAATTGGCAAGTTGTCTTATAGCATTTAACAGAAAAGAT
>JARYZH020001179.1:0-37764 GCA_030021035.2 Notholithocarpus densiflorus | reverse complement strand
TGTCTGACAGGGAGAGATCAAATTGGGCATATGAGGCCTAAGCCTATGGACTAAAATCTTAGTGACAAGTTTGTAAATTGTATTACGTAAACTAATGGGCCTAAAATGGTTAAGAGTTTCAAGGCCTTTCTATTTCGGGATGAGGGCAATGAGAGTTTGGTTGAGGTAAGCTGGCATCTCATAAGAATAAAAGATAATCCAAACCTCTTCTTTCATCGACTCCTCAACACAGTTCCAATGCCTTTAAAAGAAGCCCGCATGCAGCCCATCAGGCCCAGGGGCTTTATACGGCTTCACGGATTTCAAGGCTTCGTGGATTTCAACATCAAAAGAGGTGGTAGCCAATTCCACGACCTCTTGCTCCAAGAGCATACAGCAATCCATATACAGGGTTATATCTTGTTAGGATTAGTGCCCTTAAATCCTATTGTATGATGCTATGTATGATATTATGTATAACATTATGTATGACATTATGTATGACTTAATATTGTAATTAATAAAGTTGTTTTATTATTATCTAAAATAATGGTAACATAAATATTCAGACATTATCATATAGTCCATAAGATGTATAGTATGTGATTTATGTGAAAAGTCACAGAAGATATAAATCACAAGTTCTTTGTAAACTCAGAATTGTAGTTCATAGTCGGTGATGAAATTGGGCATTTCATCGGTGAAGACTATAATATATTAACTAAGATGATTTGTCTTAATCATGGAAGTTGAGACTTCTAGTTGATATGTTGATAGCTTTTAAGAGTTAAGACATATTGAACTGGACCGCTGTGAGATTTATTATTCTCCTAATGACTGTCAATTGAATAATAAATCTCACGACTTCTATTTATATGAACTCTTAATCCTGAGAAAATAATGGACTTGATCATGAAGTGTAGGTTGCTTTGATATATCAAAAGTGAGATCTAAAGTAACGGTCAAAACCTCAATACGTTGGGAGCCACATTTAGTGTTGATGGAACATATATTCTCAAGATGGAATTCATAGTCTCTTAACGGAGATATAAAATATTCCATTGAGATAAGTTTAATGGGTACGGTTATTTAGAGTGTTAGGCCTAACCACTTTAGTGAGAAATTACTAAAGTATATATTTATGGAATTGGATTTCATAAATATATGATGAATAACATAAAAGGTTAAACCAGGTACTCAAGGATTAAGATGTAGTAATCTACAAAGTGGAAGTCTACATTAATGACTTTGTATTACTACGAATATTTTATGAAGGGTTGCATGTACAATAAAGTCTTGGGATATAATTTATTAATAAGGCCTAGAGTGCAATTATATTTATATAGTGGTATTAAATATAATTAATGGTAACTTTGGACTTGTCAAGAGTTGACAGAAAAGCCCAAGGCCCATTGGAGCTAGTGTCTTATTTGTTCCCTTTTGGTCCCACTCCAAGCCATGCTAAAGCCCAATTGGAAAAGCCCAATTGGAAAGGCCCAATGGCTAGCCCAATCAGATAATCAGTTATTAGGAGAGAAACATACAAATTTTTGTAAGAACATAAAATGGTATGTATGTGAGTGTTAGACAATCTTTCATTATCTCTTGAACATACACATATAACTGATTGAGAGACCACACATCATGGGCATCAAGTGGAATTGGAGTGAAGATTAAAACTGTTCTCAAGAACTTCTGATCTTTTGTTTTGAATTTCACCACACCGAGGTGTTGGGGTTTATGCCCTAAAATTTAATTTATTGGCATGTTATAAATAATTAAATATATTAATTATATGAGACTATCTATAAATGAGCTAATGGGACATTATCTTAGTCCATGAGATGCATAGTATGTGATTTATGTGAAAAGTCACAAAATATATAAATCACAAGTTCTTTGTAAACTCAGAATTTTAGTTCGTAGTCGGTGATGAAATTGGGCGTTTCATCTGCGAAGACTATAACATATCAACTACGATGATTTGTCTTGATCATGGAAGTGGAGACTTCTAGTTGGTATGTTGATATGTTTTAAGAGTTAAGACATATTGAACTAGACCGTTGTGAGATTTATTATTCTCCTAGCGACTGTCAAATGAATAATAAATCTCACGACTTTTATTTACATCAACTCTAAATCCTGAGGGAATAATGGACCTAATCATGAGGTATAGATTGCTTTGATATATCAGGAGTGAGATCTATAAGTCATGGTCAAAACTTCAGTATGTTGGGCAGCCGCATTTAATGTTAATGGAACATATATTCTCAAGATGGAATTCATAATTTCTCAACGGAGATATAAAATATTCCCTTGAGATAAGTTTAATGGGTTTGGTTATTCAGAGAGTTGGGCCCAACCACTTTAGTAAGGAGTTACTGAAGTATATATTTATGAAATTGGATTTCATAAATATATGATGAATAACATAAAGGATTAAACCGGGTACTCAAGGATTAAGATGTAGTAATCTTCAAAGTGGCAGTCAACATTCATGACTTTGTATTACTACGAATATTTTAATGAAGGGGTTGTATGTATAATAAAGTCTTGGGATATAATTTATTAATAAGGCCTAGAGTGCAATTATATTCTTATAGTGGTATTGAATATAATTAATGGTAACTTTGGACTTGTCAAGAGTTGACAGAAAAGCCCAAGGCCCATTGGAGCTAGAGTCTTATTCGTTCCCTTTTGGTCCTACTCCAAGCCACAAACTAGAGCCCAATTGGAATGGCCCAAAAGGCTAGCCCAATTAGATAATCAATTATATATAAGGAGAGAAACATACAGAATTTTATTAAGGTTTTTATAAGATTAGTCTTTCATGAGTGTTCTCATAAGGAATGAAATGGTTTGTTTGTGAGTGTTGGACACTCTCCAATTCTCTCCTTGGAAATTGATTGAGAGACCACACTTCTTGGGCATCAAGTGGAATTGGAGTGAAGATTAAAAGTGTTCCCAAGTACTTCTAATATTTTGGTTTTGAATTTCACCGCACCAAGGTATGCTTTCTTGTTCTTAAATTCTGAAACTTACATAGTACATGTTATCAATTGCGAATGAAGTAGATCAGTTAATTTTTTCCCTGCATATGTTTTGTATGCGATACAAACAAGTATTTTTCCAACACAAGGTACACTCTCTTGTTCTTAAATTCTGAAACTTACATAGTACATGTTATCAATTGCGAAAGAAGTGGATCCATTAATTTTCCGCTGCGTATGTTTAGTATGCGATATAAATATGTATTTTTCCATCATATCCCTTGTGCTGTCCTCACATTTTGTTGTATACAACATATAAAACCATCCAGGAAGTATTGCTTTGTTTGATCCAGGTCATATATCCATTTCTCATTATCCATTTTAACAAAGGAAATTTTATTGTCTGACCTACATATAATAGTGGATAGGTGAAAATATGAGGTGTTTCTTTCCCTAGCAATAAGCCAGTTGGTTCTTACCTTCATGGCCCAAAGCTCCTCTCCCCACTGCGAAATCTAGTTAAACTCATCACACAATTGATCTTGCAAGTTTAAGAGGAAGGTGTTGGGGCAGTTAGCCTTCTGGATACCAAGAAGTCTAGCCGCGATTATCCTTTTCTTTCAAAGATGTCTCCAAAAACTTCCCTGTTCCACTTTCTAGCTTTGGTTGTAAACACATTTGTAAGGTTGAATTTAATCAACCATTCTGTTGGCTTTATTCCATGCCAATTTGCTTGTAATTCAGCACTTTGAAACCCTGTATTTAGGTGGGAATCATGTAAGGGTAGTGTGTAAGAGTGTGAAGAAATGCTCAAGACTGTGCAGTAAAGCAGGGACTCGCGACTGGATCTTGCGGGTGGCTCGCGGCTTGCAAGCCACCAGAAGATGCACACGAGTGAAGCATGCAGAGAAGCTGAACCGTCATGCCAGCTGTAGCACTATAGGACAAAAAGTCCAGACTGGCCATTCAATTAGCTTGCGGCTTGAACTCGCGACTCAGTCTAGTCGTGAGGCCAAGTCGCCAGCCAGCTCTGTTTTGGAAAAACTGACTCTTCGCATTCCATTCTCACACCAGTATAAATACCCTTTATACCCACGAAATGTAGAGAGCTTCCAGAGAGAATTTTGAAAGAGAAACCTTAGAGAAAAACAAGATTGACTCATCCACAATCTTTACATAGAGACTCTTCAAATTCTTCAACTCTCACCCTCTCCATTGTTACATCCTTGAGAGGTTCTTAGCCAAATCCTTTTCTCACCATATCCATATTAGTGAGAAGGCTTTTTGGTGCTTTGGGAAGCAGTTAGGAAGGGACTAATGGTTATTGGTTGATGCTATGGGCTATAGCGGAATCTGGTAAGCTAGAAAAGACAAAGGTTCGGTGTAACCTTGTTGGAGCAAGAAGCTTGGAGGGCTTAGGTACACTGGGTAGATTAGGCTTGGAGGGTCTTCTACTGTTCATGTATCCCAACTTCATTTTCTAGTGGATTATTGACCGCTTGGAGGGCGGCAGAGAGGTTTTACGCCGAGAACTTCGGTTTCCTCTTCGATAACACATCGCTATGTTGTCTTTGGCTTAGATTGTTCTATCAATTCTGTTTTAGCTATTTGTCATATTCCATACATATATTGTTTGATAATTAGCTTGAATTGGTAATTTGTAATTTGGGGGTCTAAACGTTCAAACTGTTTTACACACTATTTGAACTTTCAATTGGTATCAGAGCGGGTGCACTTGCTGTGGTTTAATTACCTAAGTGCGATCCTAGACCCCTTAGCTATGGATGAAGCTATGGAAAAGGCTATGCTGAGTTGTGGTTTAAATGTTTGTGATAATGACTCTATGAGTTTGTTTAAAGGGTGTCCTAGCAATGAACTCATAGAGTTATTAAAAGCAAAGAAACATGCTAGGATGTTTGTTCACATTCTGAAGTATTTTGAAAATGAGAATCACATCTTACACAATAGCCTATATGAGTCTAATTCTTTGATTAGGAAGTATAAAAGAAGAAATAGAATTTTGTGTGATAAGATTGATAATCTGAAAAAGAAAATTCAATCCAACAAGAGCATGGAAAATGAAGATAAGTTTCTATTTGAAGGTCAAGAGTGCTTGCCTCATGCTTGCTTGTATGTGCATACTTCTTTAAAGGTTTTTAATTCATGCCTATGGTATCTTGATAGCGGATGTTCTCATCATATGACAGGAGATAAAACATTGTTTAAGTCACTCAAAGAAAAGGTTGGTGACTATGTGACATTTGGGGATGGAAGTCATGCTCAAGTTCTTGGCAAGGGGACTGTTGAGATTCTTGGATTACCTCTATTGAAGGATGTTTTATACATCAAAGGGCTGAAGGCAAATCTCTTAAGCATCACTCAAATATGTGATGAGGACTTTCTTGTTCAATTCCCAAAGAAGGGGTGTGTAATTATTAATGAGGAAGGGATTCAAGTCTTGGAAGGGAATAGGACTACCGAAAATTGTTATGGAGTAGTTCCTACGGCACCAATTTCCTGTAGAAGTGCTCGAGTTGACATGTTGGAACTTTGGCATCAAAGGTTCGGCCGTGCAAACTTCAAACAAGTGGCTAAAGTTTCGAAACTTGAGGCAGTTGAAGGACTTCCAAAATTTGGAAAGGTCGAGAAAACCATTTGTGGTGCATGTCAAATGGGGAAGCAAACAAAGGCAAGTCATCGAAAGGTGAATGTGATTGCTACTTCTCGATGGTTAGAGCTCTTTCATGTCGATCTAATGGGGCCCACAAGAACTAAAAGTCTAGGAGGAAAAAGATACATTATGGTCATTGTTGATGACTTCTCAAGATACACATGGGTGGAATTCCTTAGGGAAAAATCGGAAGCATGTGAGAAAATGGAGGTTTTATGCAAGCGGCTTCAAAATGAAAAGGGGGTGTCTATTGTCAAGATAAGGAGCGATCATGGCAAGGAATTTGAGAATGCACGATTTGATTCTTTTTGCGAAAAGAATGGGATTAAAAAGGAATTTTCAGCTCCTAAGACTCCTCAACAAAATAGGGTGGTTGAGAGAAAAAATCGGGTAATTCAAGAGATGGCAAAGGTCATGCTACTCAACAAGCAAATTCCACAAAAGTTTTGGGGAGAAGCTGTGAACACTTCATGTCACATTGGCAATAGAATATACTTTTAAGCAGGAATGAAGAAGACCGCATATGAAATTTGGAATGGAAAGAAGCCAAAAGTGAAGTACTTCCAAGTATTCAGAAGCAAGTGCTACATTCTCAATGATCGGGAGAATCTTGGGAAGTTTGATGCAAAAAGTGATGAAGGTATCTTCCTTGGGTATTCTACTAGTAGCCAAGCATACAAAGTCTACAACAAGAGAACAAAGACAGTAATGGAGTCCATCAACGTGAAAATTGATGATGTTATAACAAAAGTAGAGATGGTTGATGATGGAGAAGGGCCGAGCACTAAAGAACCCACTGTTAAGGTTGAAGCCCTTGATATTGAGGTTGAAGGATATACACCGGAAAAGGAATTAACTCCCGTAAATTCAAGAGTGGAGACTAGATCAATGTCTAGAACAGAAAGTCCTCTCACTCCTTCGAAAGTTCATCCTCCTATCTCTCGGAATGATGAAGTGTCCACTTCAAAGAAACCATCATCACGAGTGATTAAAAACCATCTGGAAAGTAACATTATTGGGTCTTTAAATGAAGGTCTTTGCCTTAGAAAGGGAAACAAACTTCTGGCCAATCATGTGACATATCATTGCTACTTAGCTCAATTTGAGCCGAAAAAGGTAGAAGAAGCTTTTCAAGATGAAAATTGGGTTGAGTCAATGCATGAAGAACTGAATCAATTTGTGAGGAATGATGTATGGGAACTTGCTCCTAGGCCTGAAGGTGTTCATGTCATCGGCACCAAATGGATCTTCAAAAATAAGACCGATGAAGATGGAGAGATTATCCAGAATAAATCTCGATTAGTGGCTCAAGGATACACTCAAGTAGAAGGAGTTGATTTTGATGAATCCTTCGCTCCCGTGGCAAGGCTTGAGTCTATTCACATTCTTATGTCAATTGCATGCACCATGAACTTCAAACTCTACCAAATGGATGTGAAATGTGCATTTCTAAATGGCTATCTGAATGAAGAAGTGTTTGTTGAACAACCCAGAGGCTTCGAAGATCCTCACTTTCCGGACCATGTGCTGAGATTGAAGAAAGCACTTTATGGGTTGAAACAAGCTCCAAGAGCTTGGTATGATCGGCTTACTCAGTACCTCCTAGATAGAGGATTCAAAAGAGGGTATGCTGACCGAACTTTGTTTGTCAAGAATGATGAGGATTATCTTCTCGTAGCTCAAGTATATGTTGATGACATAGTATTTGGAGCTACTATTGATGCTCGAGCCATAGAATTTTCTGAGGAAATGAAGAAAGAGTTTGAGATGAGTATGGTGGGGGAGCTTACATTCTTCTTGGGTCTTCAAGTCAAACAAAGGAAGGAAGGCATATTCATTTCACAAGAAAAATATGTTCGAAATATAGTCAAAAAGTTTGGATTAGACTCCAAGAAGCATGCCTCTACTCTGATGAGTTCATCTATGAAGCTCAATGTTGATTCTTCTGGGTAGAAGTGAGTCCAACATTGTATAGGAGTATCATTGGGAGTTTACTCTATCTCACGGCAAGTAGACCGGATATTGCTCTTAGCGTGGGTGTTTGTGCTCAATATCAGGCTACTCCGAAAGAATCTCACTTGACTGCGGTGAAGTGAATCATAAGATATGTCAATGGAACTCTGAATTATGGCTTGTGGTACTCAAAGGACTCTAATGCTTGTCTTGCTGGTTATTCGGATGCCGATTGGGCTGGAAGTGTGGATGACCGAAAGAGTACTTCAGGTGGCTGCTTCTATCTTGGAAACAATCTTGTCTCTTGGATGAGCAAGAAACAAAATTCTGTGTCTCTCTCTACAGCTGAAGCTGAGTATATATCTGCTGGAAGTTGCTGTACACAACTACTTTGGATGAAGAAACTACTTCATGACTACGGGATTCCGCAAGATACAATGTGTGTTTTTTGTGATAACACCAGTGCTATAAATCTCTCTAAGAATCCGGTTCAGCATTCCAAGTCAAAACACATAGAGATACGCTACCACTTCATCCGGGATTTGGTGGAAGATAAAGTTGTATGTCTTGAATTCATACACTCAGACAATCAAAAGGCGGACATCTTTACCAAGCCTTTCGATGGTCCACGGTTTGAATCACTCCTTAAGACCATTGGTGTTGGTACATTTCCTTAAATCTCATATGTGTTGTGTGCTCTACCTCCCTATCTTGCTTTAACTTATCTTTTGTAGGGCACACACTATCTTGTTGGCTATTTGTATAGCGTGTTCTGTTTTGTTTGCTTTAAATGTTTTTACATTGTTGTTTTTTATCAATCTTTTCTTGCTTTTATGTCAAAAATCCAAAAACACATAAATAGTAGAAAATCTAAAAAGTTTGATCAACATAATTGTGATTTGTCACAAGCATATTTTGCCTTGTACCTTTGTACTAATGGCTTTGTGCATCTACGAGTGTAGCTTGTTCTTTTTGCACTCTTATTGTTAGGACATATGTGTTTCACATGTTATGAACATATGTCATGATTTTATGTAATTGGCTAATCCTTTGACAAAACGCACTTTACTTGTAATTGGGTAAATCTAGGATGTGTTTATTATTTCAAGGAACATGTTGTTTAAGTCTAGTATTAAAGCCATGAAGATTGAACCAAGAAACAAGTGAAGAAAAGGTGTTCATTAAAGCTGGACAGATAGCTCAACACCTGCAGACAGATAGCTCGACAGCTGGCTATCTATCGAGCTTCTTTAGCTTTTTCTTATCGCAATCCCGACAGCTTCTCGACAGCTGGTGGATCAATTGAGAAAGCTTCTGTCCCCTCAACACCTGCTCGACACCTCCTCGATAGTTGTATCTGTCGAAGTTTAAAGCTCGACACCTGCTATCTATCGAGGTTACAAAAATTAGAATTTTCAGATCTGATTTTTGGGCCAGGCTTTTGTATTTGTGTAGGGTTTCTTTTCTCACAACCCTAGACCTATATAAGGCTTATTTTAGAGGCCGTCACATACGAGAATACAAGGAGAACATATACAAAAGGTGACCGATGCCTTATTCTCTCTGAAAGAAGCTACTGCGTCTTTGCGCCTTAGGGTTTTGTAACCAAGTGCTTCTTGATCTTCATTATTGATGAAGTGAAGAACTTTGCAGCCAACATCTTCTTCTAGTTGGTGATTGAAGTCGTGTACTGGGATCCGCGCAATTGGTTAGTCACGTACTAGGATTCGTGCAACAAAAATGGTGGCATTCATTTATTGAAGAGTTCAGAGGTTCTGAAGTGGTAGAAGGTTTCTATTGTAAGTTCATCTACGGGGATTGTAGAGTCTAGGGACAAAGGTTTTGTACTAGATCTGAAACTTTTCTTTTCTATAGTGGATTGCTTTTCGGGAAGGTTTCCCCCCAGGTTTTTTACTGTGAAACTAGTTTGTTTTATTGGTTTTCCTGAGTCATCATATCTTGTCTTATTTACTTTTCCGTTGCATTCATTATTGACATGATATTGATGTTTGTTTGTTTTAACAAGTTTTATTCATAATAAATCTAATTAATAACTTGGGTTTAAAACTTGTTAATTCTATCAACCGGGGTCTAAATTTCCCAACAAGTGGTATCAGAGCGAGTACACTCTGATTGGATTAATTTCCTGAGTGTGATCCTTGACCCCCGTTGTCATGGAAACTCTTGTTTGCTTTGATTTGCATGATCTTGTGTTGAATGATGATGATGATGTTCAAGATGCCTATTGCAAGCTTTATAATTTTTGTATAAAATCTCTTGAATATTCTACAAAATTAAAAGCTAAATTTAAAAAGGTAAAGCTTGAAAAAGATGATTTGATTGCAAAATTGGATGAAGCAAATAATTTGAATGAGAATTTTAAAAATCAAATTTCATCTCAGGTGGAAAAAATTTAAAGTTTGGAAGAGGAACTAGTTGAATCTAAAACTGAAGTTGAAAAATTAACTAGTGCCAAACTTGTTGTTGAGCCTAACTCAAAAGGAAAAGATTTTTATATTCCCCCATTTAAAAGGAATAATGAAGAGTTGAAGGCTAATATTGCTAGGATAGACAAAGGTAAACAATCTGATGTTAATGCTGAAATTTCTAAACCTATGTCTAAAACTCCTCCTAGGTTGAATGATGAATCTGAATTTGTCCCCATTTGTCATCATTGTCATATTGTTGGTCATATTAGGCCAAATTGTCCTAAGTTGAGGTCTTTGTCAACCTCTAAGGCTAGACCTTCTTCAAAGAAGCCGAGTAGCTCTAAAACTACTCATGTTTGTCACCATTATGGTGTTTCTAGACACATTCGTCCTAATTGCTTTAAGTTGTATCCTCAAAAGCAATTTTCCAAACAGTCATAGGTTTCCTCTCAAGGACCTACACCTTTGTTTAGAGAGTTATTAAAAGCTTTGAGCTTTTTAACTCAATTTTAGGAGAATTCAAACTCTTCTATGTCCTTTAGTAAACATACTAGGACACGTGCCTTTTCATCTTCACGCCCAAAGACTCGTGCTGTGTGGGTGAGAAAGGAGCCTAAGACTTAATTGTCTTTTCTGTTTGTCCTCTGCTTTAATTCTTTCTATCTAAAGTAGGACTCTCTTTGCTTGATTTCTTATCTGCTTATGGAATCATGCTTTCATGCATATGCATCTTTCTATCATGCTTTCATGTTGTTTGTCTGTTTTTGTTTGGTTGTTTAGTTTTTATTTTGTTTTGTTTTCAAAATAAAAAATAAAAAGGAAATCAGAAAAATACAAAAACAATGTGGTTTTGTGTACATTGGTATTTGTGTAACTTGGATGGCCATTGAAACAAAGTTTTCTAAACTTTGTATCAATTGTAGCTTAGATGAGCATTACTATGCACAACTAAGCAAGTGAGCTTTGTGGCTCTTGTTTGTGATGAGTAAGATTAAGTTATCTCTTGTACTTAACACTCGTATCACTCTTTTTGACGGGAAGGACTAGAAAATCCTAAGAGAAAGGCATAAATAACCATCTCACCACTGTTGCCCGCCAATCATAATATGACACTTGTATGCTTCGGCATAGCAAAAGTGCAGTGTCAATGACATCTGTATGCATCGGCATAGCAAAAGTGCAATGTCAAATGCTTACCATCATTGGGTATTTTCTTTTCTATCTCTTATATGCCCATGTATGATTTGCTTAAATAAAATATGCAAAGAAAATGAAAAGCAAAAAGATCAAAAATGCTTTTAAATATGATTGCAAACGTGTTTTCTAGGAGATGTGGGAGTTATAGGATGTACCTCGAAGGTGATAGTCCCCATCAAATAGTTATGATTGTGTGTGAGTTAAAGTGATTTTCTCAAATCTCAAATCGTCATAACTTGTATACACTTATGCAATCTTGCGATGTTTTTCACACACAACACGCAATATTCTTTGCTACTCTTGATACATGTGCAGGTACAATGTGATTTGGCCATCACAAGGTTTTACATGCGTTAATGTATGCTCACTAAACTGTCTTGACTTATTTTTGAAAATATAAAATTGGTTAGACTTGTTTAGTGTGTGTGTGTGTGTTTTGGGATCTAAGTGCTTAACATTTTTCTTGTTGAAAGATTTGTTTTTCACATGTTTTGCATCCTTCTATTATCTTGTCATCCATAGCATCTTGTTTCATTACATTTATGCATTTTTATGGATTTCTTTGTACCCCCTTGATCATCCTTGATCATCTTTATGTTTCTCGGGTGAAGCTTTCTAGCTTCTTGTACCCTTTGTCAATCATGACAAAAAGGGGGAGAAATTGTGATGTGGTTTCTTTTTAAAGATTCTACATGTTAGGGGGAGAAATACATTCCTTTGTAAGGGGGAGTTGTGTTTCATCTTGTTAGGGAGAGTGCTTACCTCCTTCTTCTTGTACCTTGGGTCTTGTGACCATGTTTGCATACATTGAACTTATCTTCTTTTTATGTTGATGTATGTTTCTTTCACCTACCTTTACATGTGTTGTTTCTTTTCTATCTTCATACACATGTTTCTTATATCTTGTATGCAATCTATTATTTCTGTTTCACACTAAGATGCCTTGATGAGTTTTGTTTAAAGTATTTCAGAAATACAGGTTGTCAAAGTCTTCCATGCCATGAACTCTCTTCTTGCAAAGTTTTTCAAGAGTTTATGTTTAGGATAGATTTTATTGTATTCAACAAGTGAATATGAGTTGAGTGATTTATGACTTCTCTCATATGTTCATTTGTTAGGACATATGTGTTTCACATGTTAAGAACATATGTCATGATTTTATGTAATTGGCTAATCCTTTGACAAAATGCACTTTACTTGTAATTGGATAGATCTAGGATGTGTTTATTACTTCAAGGAACATGTTGTTCAAGTCTAGTATTAAAGCCATGAAGATTGAACCAAGAAACAAGTGAAGAAAATGTGTTCATTAAAGCTGGACAGATAGCTCGACACCTGCGGACAGATAGCTCGACAGCTGCTCGACACCTCTCGACAGCTGGCTCTCTATCAAGCTTCTTCAGCTTTTTCTTATCGCAACCCCGACAACTTCTCAACAGCTGGTGGATCGATCAAGAAAGCTTCTGTCCCCTCAACACTTGCTCAACACCTCCTCGATAGCTGTATTTGTCGAAGTTTAAAGCTCGACACCTGCTCGACACTTGCTATCTATCGAGGTTACGAAAATCAGAATTTTCAGATCTGATTTTTGGGCCAGGCTTTTGTATTTGTGTAGAGTTTCTTTTCTCACAACCCTAGACCTATATAAGGCTTATTTTAGAGGCCGTCACATAAGAGAATACAAGGAGAACATATACAAAAGGTGATCGATGCCTTATTCTCTCTGAAAGAAGCTACTGCGTCTTTACGCCTTAGGGTTTTGTAACCAAGTGCTTCTTGATCTTCATTGTTGATGAAGTGAAGAACTTTGCAGCCAACATCTTCTTCTAGTTGGTGACTGAAGTTGCATACTGGGATCCGCGCAATTGGTTAGTCACGTACTGGGATTCATACAACAAAAATGGTGGCGTTCATATATTGAAAAGTTCAGAGGTTCTGAAGCGGTAGAAGATTTCTGCTGTAAGTTCATCTACCGGGATTGTAGAGTCTAGGGACAAAGGTTTTGTACTAGATCTGAAACTTCTCTTTTCTATAATGGATTGCTTTTCAGGAAGGTTTCCCCCCAAGTTTTTTACTGTGAAACTAGTTTGTTTTATTGGTTTTCCTGGGTCATCATATCTTGTCTTATTTACTTTTCCGCTGCATTCATTATTGACATGATATTGATGTTTGTTTGTTTTAATAAGTTTTATTCATAATAAATCTAATTAACAACTTGGGTTTAAAATTTGTTAATTCTATCAACCGGGGTCTAAATTTCCCAACAAGTGGTATCAGAGCACTTGTCCCAACACTTATCATTGTGGGAAAACTCTTAACATCTATGTGACTGTTGTAAATCGATCTTTAAACTTGTCATGAATGATTAGTCAATGTTTTTGTTGATCTTGGGACATGCATAGTCTTGTGCCTATATATCATCCCACTCTTTTATTTTATTGTGTTTGCTTAAAGAGCTCAACAAATGTAAATCTCCAAATGAAAAGAGATAATGAGCTGCAAAAGCCTGTAGCACATACTAATATTTGACTAGAGAAAAGGGAAAGCGACTTAAAATAAAATGTGTGATGCCCGAAAAGCCAAAGGCTTAATCATCAAATTGAAATATTAAAAATTTCAAGCATCGATCTCTAAATGAGGTGTATTGATTCAAAAAGATCAAATGTTATGATGTGAATGGAGCCAAATGAAAAGCTTCACATTTGTAATCAAGTTTATGTGGGAGGTCATATATGCATACTTCTATAATTGAGATAGGTCACTTTTCCTAGTGCTAATTGTGTATGCCTTGGTTGAATTGATCATTGAAGCTTCACATTAGACTAAGGACTATCTCATCTTTGGTACCCACACACATCACACATGTTTATGCTCAATGAATGCCTTATTCATTTGTGTGATTGCACTTGATTAAATGTGTTTCACATGCTCAATTTTTGTTGATCTAACACAAAAAAGATTTTTGCGTGTTTTATTTTGTTTTTGGAAAGTCTTTTGTTTTTGTAAAAATATCAAAAATTCAAAAATTGTGTTGCCTTGTTTTGGCGACTTGGTCGCAGGTCAAGCTAGTCGCATGCCCCTAGTCACGAGCTTGCTCAAAAGGTTTTCATGACTCACTAGCGGGTCAAAGTCCCAGTCGCGAAAAATACTTAGAAAATTTTTCAAAATCTGGGTTTTTAAGTTTCTCGCGACTCATACTAGCGACTTGTTCGCAGGTGGAAGCTTTAGTCGCGAGGGTTACACAGAAATTTTCGTGGCTCCCTTCGTGACTTCCTCGTGGGTAGAACTTTCAGTCGCGAAAAACACTTAGACAAATTTTCAAAAATTTTGCTCTAAGGTGTTTGGCGGCTTGCCTTGGTGATTTGTACGCGACTTGATTCAGTCGCGAAAAACGCGTGTTTTGCATTTTAAGGATAGTTTTTATTTTAAAACTTTTCAGTTTTCCCTCGAACATTTTGACTGTTCATTGTCTTCTCTCTCAAACCCACCGTGTTTCTCACTTAAACCACCATTTTCATCATCTTCTCAACTTCAATCTTCAAGAAAAGCTATGGGTTTTCTGAATTTCTCTAAGATTTTTTTGATTGTAGTCTTGTTTTCTTGGATTTGTGAGTTGTTATTTTGTTTTGGGATATGAAATGATATGGATATGGGTTGGATTTGTGTTTGTTGAGCTTGGATGTTTGGGCTTTGTTGATTTTGCTTTTAGGATGCTAGATTCTCTTGTTATCATGTTTGATTTTCATCCTTGAGTATATCTACTACTCTGTCTTGTGTTAAGCATTTCATATCCTTTGAGTTCTGTTCTACTGACATGAGCTTAAACTTTAGGGTTTTGAGATTTACATTGTTTGTAAGTGTCTTTGGTTGCACAATGTATCTTTTGTAGAACACACACAGTCTGTGACATGTTTGTGTACCTAATCTCGTGATTTTAGGTTTTTCCACAACATTCCTGTTTTGGGACTAACTCTGTGCTAATAGAGTTTGTTGTCTTGTGTGTCTCTGTTGTTCTTTGGTGTAACATGCTGCAGCTTAAAAATGTCCCCGTTCAAAAGATTAGCTGTGAAAGGTGGCCGCAGTAAAGGGAAAGAGCTAGTGATTGATGTTGATGATCTTTCCCCAAAGCCAAAGAGGACCCGATCCCCAACAGGAGTGTACGAACCTCACAAGTTCAGATCGTATGCTGCTTTTCAGACCTATGCAAACTACTTTCGAGATGCCTCTTTGCTAGTTGAAAGAGCTGTTGACCAGTCATCTCTCCTAGACACTAAAATCCTTATATGGTTTGCCAACAAGGATTGGAACTTCCTTCTCTCCGACCTTGATGAGGCATATGAGAATTTGGTGAAAGAGTTCTATGCTAATGCCATTATTGAGGGCGAAGAGCTCAAATGCTGGGTTAGAGGAAATATTTTCTTAGTAACTCCCACTTATCTGGCAGAAATCCTACACATCAACCGGCCAATATTACCTAATCCACTAGTATATGACGATTTGTGTCCGGATGAGGATTTACTTAGGGACGCTCTTGGAAGAAACTTGGAATTTTCACAAAATGGGAACTCAATTAGTGTTTCTTCCTTACCTTCAGAACTACGAGTGCTTACAATAATCATGTTCAACAATATGTATCCTCTATCAAGCACTGGATACATGAATCTCGGGAGAGCTTTGTTCCTTCATGATTTGATTACTGATGAAGAGATTGACATTTGCGCTTATATTTTTCATATTTTGTGCAAAACTATTGCAAGAACTGACTCAAAGACCTGCATTCCTTTTTGTTGCCTCGTTTCAAGGATATTGAAACTCAAAGGCATTTGTCCATCAGATGATGAGTCTCCCTACACGAAGCCAAGTCCAATCAACATCCGTACACTCAATGCTAGCATTGGTCATAGTCGGAAGGGAATCAAAACAGAGACTTCAGCATCTCATAGTGGTTCCCGCTCTACATCATCCTCATATGATGAGAAGTTTGACAACATTATGGCATCCATCCACGACATAAGCAATAAGATGTCCGGACTCGCCTCTCTCTTGCACCATCACACCATCCGTTGTGATACGAAGTTCACTTCTCTCCAAACCCAATTGGACCAAATTCAAAGGAAGCTAGAAGAAAATGAGGACTAGCTATTCCATGACAAAAAAGGGGAGATAATGATGATAGGGGGAGCATTGATGTTGAAGAGCAGCAGCCTATACTGTTTTGCTTATTGTTATCATTTGTCTTAGTTTTATTAAGTTTGTTTATTTACAGTACATGTAGTTGTACCCTTCCTTTGTAGCCTAGTACTTGTTGTTAAATGTCATGCATTTTCTTTAAGTACTTTCACTCTTGTGCCCTTTGTTGGATTTTTTTAATCCTTAATGCAATTACCTTAAGTTGTTGCATTAGTTGAGTGTTGGACATGCAAATGATACTCTGCATTGAGCTTATTAGCTTACATGTCCGGATGTTCATTCCTTGTGTGAATGAGCATTGTGGTCACTATTTATAGTGATTGTTCATTTTTTTTTTTTTTTGGGTCAAGCCATGGTTTATTACTTATTTTCCATTTTGCTAGATCGCATTGTGCTTGCTCCATATGCATTACAAGTTTTTTGCATACAATGATCATATTGCGTCGCTATGTTTCAGGAGATACTTGTTCTTATGGTTCAAGAGCTACACAGATTCTAGAGTTACGTGTGAGTGAGTTATGTTCAACTGTTCCCAACTCACATGTTAAGTCTAGAGTTTGTTTTAGGGTTTTGTCACGGAATAGTCAAAGGGGGAGATTGTAAGGTTGAATTTAATCAACCATTCTGTTGGCTTTATTCCGTGCCAATTTGCTTGTAATTCAGCACTTAGAAACCCTGTATTTAGGTGGGAATCATGTAAGGGTAGTGTGTGAGAGTGTGAAAAAATGCTCAATACTGTGCAGTGAAGCAGGGACTCGCGACTAGATCTCGCGGGTGGCTCGCGGCTTGCAGTGAAGCTGAACCATCATGCCAGCTGTAGCACTACAGGTCAAAAAGTCCAGACTGGCCATTCAGTTAGCTCGCGGCTTGAACTCGCGACTCAGTCAAGTCGCTAGCCAGCTCTGTTTTGGAAAAACTGACTCTTCGCATTCCATTCTCACACCAGTATAAATACCTCTTATTCCCACGAAATGTAGAGAGCTTCCAGAGAGAATTTTGAGAGAGAAACCCTAAAGAAAAAAAAGATTGACTCATCCACAATCTTTACATAGACACTCTTCAAATCTCTCACCATCTCTATTGTTACATCCTTGAGAGATTCTTAGCCAAATCCTTTTCTCACCATACCCATATCAGTGAGAAGGCTTTTTGGTGCTTTGGGAAGCAGTTAGGAAGGGACCAATGGTTATTGGTTGAAGCTATGGGCTATAGCGGAATCCGGTAAGCTAGAAAAGATAAAGGTTCGGCGTAATCTCGTTGGAGCAAGAAGCTTGGAGGGCTTAGGTACACTGGGTAGATTAGGCTTGGAGGGTCTTCTGCTGTTCATGTATCCCAACTTCATTTTCTAGTGGATTGTTGACCACTTGGAGGGCGGCGGAGAGGTTTTACGCTGAGGACTTCGGTTTCCTCTTCGATAACACATCGCTATGTTGTCTTCATGTTTGCATCTCTCTTTCTTAATTTTTGTCAATTAATTTCTACCGTTGTTGCATTTTTATTTGGCTTAGATTGTTCTATCAATTCTGTTTTAGCTATTTATCATATTCCGCACATATATTGTTTGATAATTAACTTGAATTAGTAATTTGTAATTTAGGGGTCTAAACGTTCAAAGTTGATAGGTCACAAACAGATTGACCCCTTGTGATTGAAATTAATTAATTAATTAGCCAATTTATTAATTAATCAATTTATCATACAAAACGCGTGGTAGCACAAAACAAATCACCAATAAACTAATTATGCAGCCGAAAATAAATAACACGGTGATTTGTTTACGAATGGGGAAAACCTAACGGCAAAAACCCCACTGTGTGATTTTCAAGTCACCACTCCCGAAACTCCACTATTATCACAACAAGCGGTTACAAGTAAAGGAATCCCAAGTACTTTACCAACCTACAGTTGAAACATTACCCCAATACCCAATTGGACTTGTTCTGTAGTGACAGTTCCCCCTTTTTTATGCACGGCTCCCAAGTATGTGACTAACCAATTGCGCGGATCCCAGTACGCGACCTCAATCACCAACTAAGAAGGTTGTTGGCTGCAAAGTTATTTAGTTCATTCATACGATGAAGATCAAGAAGATGCTTGGTCACAAAACCCTATGGTGCAAATACACAGCAACTTCTTCAAAAGAAAGAGATGAACTAGGGCAAGAACTTCGTCTTTAGTCACAATTTGCTTGAATAGAGTTTGCTCAATGCTTGTGCAACTTGTAAACTCTTTGACGGCCCTTAAAATAATCTTTTTATATGTTTAGGGTTAGGAGAAAAGAAGGCCCAAACACATAATCATGGATCCCAAGAAAAACATATCAGATTGCTGTTTTCTTAAACCTCGACAGATAGGAGGTGTCGATCATCTATCGAGCTAGCTGTCGAGCACATGGGCAAAAACAGCTGCTTAAACCTCAACACATACTAGCTGTTGAGCTTTAGTAAATCTGAACTTTCAGCTTGTTTTCTTGGACAGATTTGAAGGCTTCAACACTTGATCTTGAAACATGGTTTCTTGAAGTATTTAAACACATCCTAAATCTACCCAAATACAAGTAGAGTGTGTTTTGTTAAAGGATTAGCCAATTACATAAAATAGTGACATATGTTCCTAACAAGTGAAACACATATGTCCTAACAATCTCCCCCTTTGGCAATCCGTAACAAAACCACAATAAACAAATGAACATATGAGAGAAGTCATAAATCACTCAACTCATGTTCACTTATTGAATACAATAAAATCTATCCTAACACAAACTCTTGAAAAACTTTGCAGGAAGAGAGTTTATGGCAAGAAGACTTTGACAACCTGTATTTTTGAAACACTTTAAATAAAACTCATCAAGGCATCTTTGTGTGAAACAGAAATAATAGATTACACACAAGTAATAAGAAGCATGTGTATAAAGAGAGAAAAAGAAACAACACATGTAATGATATGTGAAAGAAACATACATCCACATATAAAGAGAATAAGTACAATGTATGTCTAAATGGTCACAAGACCTAATGTACAAGAACAATGTATCTATAAAAGAAAGAAAAGAAAAGATACATGTAAGCCTCACTACATCCCTCAATAATGTTGGGAAATTTAGACCACGGTTGATAGAATTAACAAGTTTTAAACCCAAGTTGTTAATTAGATTAATTATGAATAAAACTTGTTAAAACAAATAAACATCAATATCATGTCAAAATCATGCAGCGAAAAAAAAAAAAAAAAGACAAAATATGATGACCTAGGAAAACCAATGAAACAAACTAGTTTCACAGTAAAAAACCTGGGGGGAAACCTTCCCGAAAAGCAATTCACTATTGTAAAGAGAAGTTTCAGATCTAGTACAAAACCTTTGTCCCTAGACTCTACAATCCCCGTAGATGAACTCACAGCAGAAATCTTCTACCGCTTCAGAACCTCTGAACTCTTCAATATATGAACGCCACCCTTTTGATGCACGAATCTCAGTACGTGACTAACCAATTGTGCGGATCCCAGTACGCGACTTAATCACCAACTAGAAGAAGATTGTTGGCTGCAAAGTTCTTCACTTCATCAACAATGAAGATCAAGAAGCACTTGGTTACAAAACCCTAAGGCACAAAGACGTAGTAGCTTCTTTTAGAGAAAATAAGGCATCGGTCACCTTTTGCATATGTTCTCCTTGTATGCTCTTATGTGACGGCCTCTAAAATAAGCCTTATATAGGTCTAGGGTTGTGAGAAAAGAAACCCTACACAAATACAAAAACATGGGTTGAAAATCAGATCTGAAAATCTGAATTCCCGTAACCTCGATCGATCCACCAGCTATCGAGAGGTGTCGAGATTGCGATAACAATCAACTGAAGAGCTCGATAGATAGCCTAGCTGTCGAGAGGTGTCGAGCAGCTATCGAGCTATCTGTCCGCAGGTGTCGAGCTATCTGTCCAACTTTAATGAACAGCTTTTCTTCACTTGTTTCTTGGTCCAATCTTCATGGCTTTAATACTAGACTTGAACAACATGTTTCTTGAAGTATTAAACACATCCTAGATCTACCTAAATACAAGTAAAGTGCATTTTGTCAAAGGATTAGCCAATTACATAAAAGAATGACATATATTCTTAACAAGTGAAACACATATGTCCTAACAAATAAAAACAACACTCCCCCTAACAAAAAAGATCCTATACTAACTCTCCCCCTAAGAATAACTACTCTCATATCCAAAACTACTCCCCCTTTTTGTCACGAGTGACAAAGGGTAAGAGTGTCAAGTAGACATCTCATCGGTAGAGCTAGCATCTCCATCATCATCATCCTAAGCATCATCGTCATCACCATCTTCATCCTCAGAATTAGAAGCCACGGGAGGAGGTGGTGGAGGAGAAGCCTCAGAAGCATAACCACCCATAGACGACTGTCGCCGTGCAATACGACCGACACAAACGTTCACCTGATACAATTCCATAGAAAGTTTATCTAGGCGAGCATCCATGCACTGCAGCTGCGCCATGATGTCTCCTAGTGACACATTGCTCGTAGAAGAGGAGGGAGCGGATATGGATGGAGCAGAATGGGAGGGAGAAGCTGCTAAATCCGTCTGTCGTGACCTAAACTGCGCCTCGCTACGTTTAACGGTAGCGTAGTCTATGACACACATGAAAGAAAAATGGTCGGAAGAGGGAAAAGGAACAGAAAAATAGCGTGAGATCCTCGTGATAGCAGAAGGAAAGACGAGCTTATCACGGAACGCTGAATCTAGATGAACATCTATAATAGAAAGAATGAAATGAGAATGGAAGTCTATAGTAAGATGCTAAAGAAGAGACAACAAAAACCGAGCACGAGGCTTTGTGATGGAGTTGTAGTGAGAGAGTGGATAGAGTACGAAGGTCATCACCATGTTCAAGAATCTAAAACCTTTTGCAAAGGCCTTACATGGCGTAAACTGATGCTCACCCCAATCAGCAGGGCGCTCACAAAAAGCAGAAATAAGCTCATCCTTGGACACAGTCCACTGACGCTCACAACTAGGATAGTCAGGGGACACTACCCTAGGGATCCGAAGCACATCCGCAGCAAGCTGTGGTGTGACAAGAATGCTAACACCCCTAACACGAGTGATAAAGTGAAGGACAGAACGGTTAATCCCATGCATGTTGGAGTATAACTCCTGAATAAGCACGAGAGGACAAGTGATGGGCTCGTCACAAAGAGACTGTCATTCCCAATTGTGAATGACATCGGGAAGGTCAGTGTCGGCAAAGTCTGCCAAAATGACTTGGCATTCTGAATGAATGCCTCATCTAGAAAAGTTCTCAGAGAATGCTCTATGAGCATCATCATGGAACCGAAGAGATAGGGGGGCAGAATTTGAAGAGGAAGATGTCCTAGAATGTAAAGGGTTCTGGGACGGAGTTGACTTACACTTAGGTGCCATAGACACTACTAACATAACCAGAAGGAGAGGGAGAGAAAGAAAGACAATCAGAAAAGTCCCAAGCAATTCAAATATAACTAGTATATTGAAAAGAGAGTACGTATGCATGGGAAATGCATGAACATGTGACATGCAAAAGAAATTGCATCATGGGCTCAGCCCAATCCAATCCTACCAGCACATAATCAATTTGCATACAACTAAATGCATGATAATACTGTTATAATGCTAATGTGATGCAATGCATGAGATTTTGAACTCATTTAAGCAAAAACCCATCCCAAAATTTCAACAATAACTCATCAATTTTGAAAAACATAAAAAATTTTCAAAAACCCCAAAACCTAGGTTTCAAAACATGAAATGCATGAAAATGAAAGAGAATAGAAGCTTACCAAGTGAAGAAAATCTTGAGAAAGCTTGAAGAAACCTTGAGAAAGAGGTTTTGGAGTGAGATGAGAGAGTTTGGGAGATGAGGAGATGCTTCTGTCGAGAGAGAGATCGAGAAAAATGAGGAGCGAATCGCGAAGAACAAATATATAGGCCCTCAGTAAATCTTGATAGATGCAGGTGTCGAGAGGTATCGAGACATCTGTCGAGGAGGTATCGAGGAAATGGCCGTCGACAGCTTCAGGTATCGAGAAGGTGTTGAGGAAGAACCACCAAAAACAAGAACAGAAGCTCGATCGATCCACTAGGTGTCGAGAAGCTATCAAGGGGTCAAAAAGTTTCTCGATCGATCCACCAAGTGTCGAGATGCTAGCAAGATTGCGATAAGAAAAAGGTAAGGAAGCTCAACAGATAGCCAAGTATCGAGGAGGTGTCGAGCCAGCTTTTCAAAATAGTTTTTTTTTTTTTTCGAGGAGAGAAAAACCACAGATATGAATGCAATCAAGCATGCAACTCAACCAATTATCCAATCAACATATTAAGCTCTCAAAATCATCTCTCAATAATAATTTTAAGTACATGGATCCCAAAAACACACGTACACTAAACAAGTCTAACCAATTTTATATTTCAAAAATAAGTAGTTTAGTGAGCATACATTAACACATGTAAAACCTTGTGGTGGCCAAATCACATTGTACCTACACATGTATCAAGAGTAGCAAAGAATATTGCGTGTTGTGTGTGAAAAACATCGCAAGATTGCATAAGTGTATACATGTTATGACGATTTGAGATATGAGAAAATCACTTTAACTCACACACAATCATAACTGTTTGATGGGGACTATCACCTTCGAGGTACATCCTATAACTCCCACATCTCCTAGAAAACACGCTTGCAATCATATTTAAAGCATTTTTTATCTTTTTGCTTTTCATTTTCTTTGCATATTTTTATTTAAGCAAATCATGCATGAGCATATAAGAGAGAGAAAAGAAATACCAAATTATGTTAAGCTTTTGACATTCCAATTTTGCTATGCCGAAGCACACAAATGTCATATTATGATTGTCGGGCAACAGTGGTGAGATGGTTATTTATGCCTTTCTCTTAGAATTTTCTAGTCCTTCCCGTCAAAAAGAGTGATACGAGTGTTAAGTACATGAGACAACTTAATCTTACTCATAACAAACAAGAGCCACAAAGCTCACTTGCTTAGTTGTGCATAGAGATGCTCATCTAAGCTACAAGAGATACAAAGTTTAGAAAACTTTGTTTCAATGGTCATCCAAGGTACACAAGTACCAATGTACACATAACACACACTGTTTTTGTATTTTTCTAATTTTTCAATTTTTTATTTTTATTTTTATATGAAAAATAAAACAAAGCAAAACTGAAAAATAACCAAACAAAAACATGTTAAGCAAAGCATAAAAACTAGACTGACCCAAAACAGTAAAGCAAAACAGACAAGTAATGCAAACAAAAATATGAAGAGAGAGAAGAAAGTGATAGAATTATTTGGAGCCCTTTTCCTTCCACACCCTGGAAGAACCTTTCCTTTGATTAAACCCTTGAACCGGCGGTGAAGGGGAAGAATTGAAACCGTTCAAGTTCGAAAGGAACATGAGGGCTTTGAGAAGATCTCCAAGGGGAGCAAAAGAGGATTGAAGCTGATTCTGGTTCCCAGATGCTATCATGCCATTGCTCTGTTGAGTGGCTAACCACTTATAGCAATTTGGTCTAGTATGACCGGCAACTCCACAATGATGACAGAGATGCTGCTTCTTCTGTTTAGGCTTTTGAGAGTTAACCTTCTTAGCCCTAGGGTTCTTAGCTTCCTTATTATCTTGCTTAGGGGGTGCTCCTAAGATAGATTTACCTTTGTCTAAGTTCTCACTAGCTAACTCAGTTTTAACATTATTGTTCTTAATTTCAACATTATTGCTAGGAGGAACAAAAACAGTAGTACTAGTAGAAGCAATATTAGAAGAAGAGAGACCATACCCTAAACCTGTTCGATCAGAAGCAAATTTCTGAAGATTGAGCATCTCATCAAGCTTTGCACTTGAAGTCCTCTCCAATTGAGCTCTGTCTTGAAATAGCTCTATTTCAAGCTTCTTGGTCTTCTCAGCCAAGAAATTGTTCTCGAATCTCAGTGCTCCAATAGTCTGATTAGCTTCATCAAACTTTGTGGAAAGCTCTTCACGATCAAGTTCCACATCACTGAGCTTCTTGGTGGCCAGCCTATAAAGTTTCTAATGCTTCTCAGATAGCTTATACAATTTCTCATAGGCTGTATGGATATCATCTTGATCATCCATCTTCTCAAACTTAGAATCCACCAATTCTTCTTCTTCATCCACATCTTCAACAATCCTCTTAGTAGGATTGACAGTGGCAGTGAAGGCATTTAGGATTCCGTCATCCTCATTGTCGGAATCATCCTCAGGCTCAGTGTCACTCAAAGTAGCAGTAAGTGCCTTGCTTTTCCTAATGGTCTTGAGATATGTGGGGCACTCCGGTTTCATGTGACCGAAGCCTTGACACTCCAAGCACTTAGGTCCTGCGGGAATAGTGTACTAACTGCCATCCTTTGCATCCTTCTTCCCTTTATCTTGGCTCTTGAACTGAGAAGAACTGGATTGCCTACGGTCCTTGTTGAAGCCCTTTCCATTTGCGTTCTTTATAAACTTCTTGAACTACCTGGTGATGTAGGACTTCATCTTAGAATCTTCATCGTCTGAAGACTCATCTGTGTCACTGTTCTTAGCCTTCAGTGCCATGCTCTTGCTCTGACCTAACTTACCAATCCTTGTTAACCCTAGCTCGTAAGTCTGCATATTACCAACTAGCTCTGTCAAAGGAATCTTATCAATGTCCTTTGATTCCTCGATCGCCGTAATCTTGGCATGGAATCTCTCAGGCAGAGATTTGAGCACTTTTCTCACAATCTTGGGTTCAGGAATAGTTTCCCCAAGATTGAACGCAGAGTTCACTATGTCCTTCAGCTTGGCATAGAACTCATCGAATGATTCATCCTCCTCCATCTTTATTTCTTCAAAGCTTGTAGTGAGCCTCTGAAGCTTTGAATCCTTGATAGCCTTTGTACCCTCATAGGTTGTCTGGAGAATGGTCCATACCTCTTTAGCAGTTTCAGTAGAGGATATCTTCTTGAACTCCTCATTTGTGACTGCATTGAATAAAGCATTCAATGCCCTGCTATTGAAGTTTGCCGCCTTGATCTTCGCATCATCCTAATAAGCCGGCGCTTCTATAGGCTTAGTCCAGCCTATCTCCGTAGCTTGCCACACATTCTCATCTAGAGACTACAAGAAAGCTCTCATGCGTACTTTCCAGTATGCATAGTTAGTGCCGTCAAATAAAGGAGGTATAATTAACGACTGTCCTCTATCCATGACAAACAGGGGTCAATGGATCAACACAGCAAAGATTAAACCTAATCAGAGTGTGCCTACTCTGATACCACTTGATAGGCCACAAACGGATTGACCCCTTGTGATTGAAATTAATTAATTAATTAGCCAAGTTATTAATTAATCAATTTATCATACAAAACGCGTGGTAGCACAAAACAAATCACCAATAAACTAATTATGCAGCAGAAAATAAATAACACGGTGATTTGTTTACGAATGGGGAAAACCTATCGGCAAAAATCCCACCGGGTGATTTTCAGGTCACCACTCCCGAAACTCCACTATTTTTACAACAAGCAGTTACAAGTAAAGGAATCTCAAGTACCTTACCAACCTACAGTTGAACCCTTACCCCAATACCCAATTGGACTTGTTCTGTAGTGACAGTTCCCCCTTTTTGATGCACGGCTCCCAAGTACGTGACTAACCAATTGCGCGGATCCTAATACGCGACTTCAATCACCAACTAAGAAGGTTGTTGGCTGCAAAGTTCTTCAGTTCATCCACAGGATGAAAATCAAGAAGATGCTTGGTCACAAAACCCTATGGTGCAAATACACAGCAACTTCTTCAAAAGAAAGAGATGAACTAGGGCAAGAACTTCGTCTCCGGTCACAATTTGCTTGAACAGAGTTTGGTCAATGCCTGTGCAACTTGTGAACTCTTTGACAGCCCTTAAAATAATCTTTTTATATGTTTAGGGTTAGGAGAAAAGAAGGCCCAAACACATAATCACGGATCCTAAGAAAAACCGATCAGATTGCTGTTTTCTTAAACCTCGACAGATAGGAGGTGTCGATCATATGTCAAGCTAGCTGTCGAGCACACGAGAAGAAACAGCTTCTTAAACCTCGACACATGCTAGCTGTCGAGCTTTAGTAAATTTGCACTTTCAGCTTTGTTTTCTTGGACAGATTTGAAGGCTTCAACACTTGATCTTGAAACATGGTTTCTTGAAGTATTTAAACACATCCTAAATCTACCCAAATACAAGTAGAGTGCGTTTTGTCAAAGGATTAGCCAATTACATAAAATAGTGACATATGTTCCTAACAAGTGAAACACATATGTCCTAATAAAAGTGTTTTACAAACTATTTGAACTTTCAACATTGATAGCTCTATTCGAAGAATTTTCACTCCAAGCCCTTCTGACTATGTCCTGGAACTCCGGATGACAATTCCGCATTGGCTGAAAACGAAAGGGCCTTTCCCCACTAGAGGGTTGAGGTTCTAGGAGCTTCAGCAACAGAGGGCAGTAATTAGAGTTTATGCAAGCTAGGTGGGAGACACTGGCTTCCAAAAACAACAATTTCCATGAGGGATTTACCTAACACCTGTCCAACCGCTCTTCGATCAGATTCCTGATACCTCGCTTGTTGGTCCGCGTAAATTTTGGCCTAAGGAATCCCAAGTCTAGCAAATTACAATAATTCATACACTCCTTGTATTCTCGAACCCTACTAATACTTAATAGGTTGCCCCCAAGTTTCCCACTCTCCTCTAACACTTTATTAAAATCTCCTATTAGAATCCACGGCAAATTGTGGTGATCAGAGACTTTTTTTAGATTTTCCCACAAAATGCACCTATTCTCAAATTTAGGACTAGCATAAATAGCACTAAGAATCCATGAGAAGGAAAGAGATTGTACCTGTAATAAAGCATGGATCTCCGGCTCCGTCAAAGAGAGCACCTCCACTTGCACCATGGATGAGTTCTATAGTAGCCATATTCCACTTGCAAATCCAATGGTCTCCGAAACAGCATAACCATCAAAAGGAAGACCTTTTATAACTTCCTCAGCCCTATATCCACCAACTCCAGTCTTAGTAATCACCATGATAACAGAGTGATGCCAACTAATGAGATTTGACGCCATTTGCTTAAATTTGGGTTTTAATGCACCCCTGCAATTCCAAATTAAGATATTCATGATTGGGTGAGGATCAGAAAATCTATCGAATAGATCAATAGCAGAGCGATCCCCTATCTCCCTCAATCTCCATTTCTCCATGAGAACTAGCCTTTTCGTGATCACTAGCTCGACATCCTGTTCCTCGAGCTTTCTCAACTGGTAGGACATATGTGGAACTTGTTATGTTTATATGTCATAAAGAATTGGCTAATCATTTGATAAAACGCACTTTACTTGTAATTGGGTAGATCTAGGATGTGTTTAATACTTCATGGAACAAGAGTTCAGGTCCAAGTATTGAAGCCATGAAAATTTGTCCAAGAATAAAGTGAAGAAGTGTTGTTCATTAAAGCTCGACAGGTAGCTCGACAAATGTATCTATCGAGATTTAATAATTGAAGCTCGACAGATAGCTTGACAGCTGTATCTATTGAGAATTACGAAATTCAGATTTTCAGATCTGGCTTTCACGCATATCTAAGCTATTTGTGTAAGGTTTCTTTTCTCACAACCCTAGACATATATAAGGATTATTTTAAGGGCCGTCTAAGGTGATGCAACTTGATGCAAAGTGATTGTTCACTCAAATTGTGACAGGAGACAATTTGCCCTAGTTCATCTTTCTCTTGAAGAAGCTACTATGTTTGTACGTCGTAGGGTTTTGTAACCAATGAGTTTCTTGATCTTCATCGTGTGGATGAACTGAAGAACTTTGCAGCCAACATCTTTCTCAAGTTGGTGTGTTAGTCACGTACTGGGATCCGTGCATCGATTGGTTAGTCACGTACTTGGAGCCATGCATCAAAAGGAGAAATTGTCACTACATTACAAGTCCAATTGTGTATTAGGGTAAGAGTTCAACTGCAGGTTGGTATAAGGTACTGAGATTCCTTTACTTATAGCCACTTGTTTTGATAATAATGGATTCTTGGGAGTGGTGACCTCAAATTCACCTAATGGGGTTTTGCCTCGGTGGATTTCCTCATTCGTAAACAAATCACTCATGTCAAATTTAATTTATGCTGCATTTAGTTATTTGGCGATTTGTTTGTGCTACCTCACGTATTGCATGTTAAATTGACTTAATTAATTCACTTGGCTAATTAATTGGTTAATTTACCTAAGGGGTCAATACATTCTTGGCCTATCATCGGCGATTCTTCCGAGAGGTAAGGATTTGAGGGTAGCTCGGATTGAGCTGATGTGTTCGACCCTATGATGGGTACCGCAGGCCTGTCCATCAGAAATCTCCACCACAGGTTCGGCGTCAAGATCCAAGCCTCGTCCGAGAGAGGGAGAACCCTCGACCTGCTACCCACCTCGGTCAATGGGAACAGATTTTGCCAAGCTCTCATGAGTTCCCAATCGAACCAACACATAATGTCTGTTGGATCCCTCCTGATCATGTTGATCATCATGTCTTCGATTGGGATGACTTTCCCTTTGTAAAATACCGCCCACCTTCCTTGTGAAGTCTCCATGATTGCTGCTGGAGGCGAAGTTTCCAAACCTAAAAACTGATAGGACCCCTGTTTTGTCCTTTCCTTTATCATGCGAGATTAGGCTTGGTTGAGATTCAGTGGGCCCAACCCAAACCCCATTATTAGGCCCAAATTTAAATTGAAGAAAATTGCCCATTTGTACCACTGCGCCTATACTAGCTTGGCCCAGCCTAATAGCCTTCCCAGCTTTCTTTCTATCCATCCTCGTTTCCCTCCCACTGGCGCTCTTCTTTTTCTAAATTGACGTTGGAGTCTTATCAGTCGCCCCTTTTTTCGAGCTGCCAGCATACACGCTGGCCTAACATTTGTTGCTCTTTTGTCTTGGGCCGCCACCTACCCACCCGAGGTAGAGGATCCTTCACCAACCCTGAATTTCCCTCCAAATTGACGGACCAAGTTGGGTTTCTGGGTTTTCTTTTTCCTAGTAACCACCATCCACTAGGCATACACATCCTTTCTGTACCGGTGTCCTCCTTTCGACCTTCTTCAAGATTACCCCCTTGCCACTCTTCTGGGGATTTAGCCTTCTCTTGAGACAAGGGGCAATCCTGAGAACTACTCTTCTGGGGACCTTTAATGATATGGGGGCATCCCTCCTTCCTGTGCCCCACTCTTCCATAAGAAAAACATAGCGCATTGAGTCCTTCGTATACAACCTTTATCACATAGAGGTTGTGAAACTTTCAAAGTTATGTTGATAGAATTTTTTATTATTTAATGTATAGAACTAAAACTTAATGCAGAAGATTACTGAGCGGTTCTTTTTCAATTCATTTGGTTTCAAAATATGGAACAAGTAGAGTACACAATGTTACATGTCATTCAATTCAATCAACCAATTTAAAACGACAGTAACTTTTACATTTTATTATACAATCTAATTTACTTATTAATAATAATCTAGCATATGGCATTGGAACTATGTGCATAGCATATATGTGGAAAAAAAAAATGGAGTAGCATTGGAAAAACAAAGTGTAATGAAAGAGTAAATCTAGTGCCACAACAACTTTCACTACTTTTTTCTACTACTTGTCTACGTGACAAGTTGTAAGTGGTGGGAATAAAATGGTAGGTTCATAATTCCACCACTCAAAACTCACCACGTGGCAAAGTTGTAGCAAAGTTGTGAAAATAGTTGTAGTACTAAACTTACTCACAATAAAACTCAACAATTTGATAATACTTATTATATTTTTACGAAATATATGTATATATGTAAAAATATACTTTAGGTGTCTAAAGACTAATATTTACAAATTTAAAAAAAAAAAAAAAAAAAAAAATCCGTTCAACAGACGGGGCAAGAAATAGTTAACACTATTTATGTAATAATGGTATTGGGGTGTGCTTTTATCATTTACATATTTTCTAAAATGATCTTAAGCTCTTGGTTATCATGACATCTCATTATATGTGTTGGATTTTATGGCTTTGGTATATAATTTATATCTTGATATTGATTTTGATTTTTCATACTGGGGATGTTATATGTCAATTGATTGTAGGTAGTGTGGTATAATTGTATTAAAATTAAGATAACACTCATATGTTCTATAAAATAATAATAAAAAAGTTAACACTGGTACAAATTCATTGTTTACAAGAGCACAAACTTACCCCCTTAAACTATTATATGTGTAAAATTTTGCACCCTATCCCATGGTAATAGTTTAGGAGAGTATAAGTGTGCTTTCTCACATTTTAAAGGGATAAATATAAAAGGGTATAGTTTAAAGGAATAAAAAATGTAAATTCTCATAATTTAGAAGTGCAAAATATGATTTTATTTATCCGAGAAAATAGCATCTTGGTACAAAGCTTCCCTAGCTATTGGAGGAACCTCTTCCATCCAAAACAAATCATGACTAATATTCCTAGCAAATTAAGCTAACTCGCGAGCAACTCTATTCCTCCCTCGCCTAGTACATTCAATCCTTGCCCATTGCAAATTCCTAATCAAATGATAAATATCCCCCATTACATTCCCAAGCAAAGAATGATCATCCTGCAAAGCTGAAACAACTTTCATAATAGAGCTATTATCCCCTTCAATGATTAATTCAAAAAAGCCAGCATCTACGGTAAATTCAATAGCTTTTCTACATGCAAGTAACTCAGCCTCCTCGCTGCAAAATACCTCAGGACCCTTAGCTAGCATGGCTGCCATAACCTCACCTTTTTCCATTCCAGATGACTGCACCAAAACCAGAGTTGTTAAGAGTCGAAAACAAGGCTACATCAAAATTAAGTTTGAAGACCGAAGGTGGAGGGGGCTGCTAGGTATCCCGAGAAGACTGCCCTCCATGTGCAGGTCCCATCAGTGCTAATGAAGTCCGAAATTCCTCAAGAAACTCCCTTGCCCGATTGTTCAACCACCCCGGATCATGGAACTTGCCTCCACGCACAACTCGATTCCTTTGATTCCAAATCAGCCATGCTTGAATAAGCACTACCTCCATATCTTGAGATTCAACCAGTTCCAATAAATATTCCATTAACTGAAATAGATCATCCATACCCGACCCTCCCTTCTGCAGAATTTTTAAGCTACCTATCCATTCATCTCTAGCCGCATCACATTCCCAAAGAGCATGGACAACTGATTTCGGAAACCTCAAGCAAATTGGGCACATTGCATCTTCAATAACTCTTCTCTTTGACAGGTTCAACTTTGTTGTCAAGATTTCATTACAAGCTCTCCACCCAAGCACCTTAATTTTGTTAGGAATTCTAAGCTTCCAAAGTGTAGACCAAATTCCCTTTCCAACACAGCCCCTAGAACTCTCAACTACCCTTCCTCCTCTCAAAACTTCCCTAGCCACCTTGTATACGGATTTAACAGTAAAAATCCCTTTCCTTTGGTGCATCCAGATCATAAAGTCCTCCACATGTCTTCGGCTGAGTTGTATTCTACAAATAGCTTTGGCATCTTCTTTTTCAAACATATCCATGATAAAATCAGACCTCCATGCATACAAGTCTTAGTCAATTAATTCAACAACAGTCACGTCTCAAACTTCATCCTTCACTAGATGTAAAGGCGCATTTGTTAGATAATTCAGTATCCATTTATCCCTTAGAATCCGATTTGAATGGCCATTCCCAACTCTCCAACAACACCCAGACTTCAAGATAGGAAAAGCAACCACAATACTCTTCCAAACAATAGAACAATTTGGGGACTCATTGGCATCAAAGAGATGAGTTTTTGGGAAATATCAAGATTTGAGGAATTGAAATACTAAAGAATTATTATCATGTAGCAACATCCACCCTTGTTTAGCTAACATTGCTAAATTAAAAGCCCTTAAATCCCTAAAACCCATTCCTCCCTCCCTCTTTGATAACGTCAATTTTTCCCACCTTTGCCAATGAATTTTCCTTTCATTCCCCACCTGTCCCCACCAAAATTTAGCACACATTGCATCCAGATCATCACAAAGTTCAAAGGGAGCAACTGCTTTAATAAGAATTTCCTTACCGGCCTTAAACAACATCTTCCCTTTCCACCCCTGCAGTTTTTTCCATATCCTATCCTTCAAGTATGAGAACGTGTGATACTTTGTTCTCCCTACTAAGGTAGGAAGCCCTAAATAAGACTCAAACCGGTTCACTTCCTGCACTCCCAAAATCCTCAGAATGCCTTGCTTCTGACTAGCTGAATTATTGCTGCTGAAAAAGAACAAAGAATTCTCCAAATTTATGCACTGACCTGAAGCATTGGCATAGGTCTGAAGCACCTCAGAAACTACCTCCACTTCATTTTGTGTTGCCTACAGAACAAAAGGGAATCATCTACAAACAATAAGTTAGAAAATTTCAGTGCCCCTCTGCAAATGGAAGCGCCATGATTTTTCCTATCAGACTCTGCTTTTGCCAACAAAGATGTAAATCCTTCTGCACATAATAGAAATAAATACGGTGAGAAAGGATCTCCCTAACTGATTCCCCTAGATGGAGTCACATTCCCATAAGGTTTTCCATTAAGTAGAATAGAGAATGATGTGGTGGTGACACACATCATCACTCTCTCAATCCACTTTTCTGGAAAACCCAACTTCTGCATAATGCCCTGTAGGAACAGCCATTCCACTCGATCATATGCTTTGCTGACATCCAGCTTCAAAGCCAAAGAACCTGTTTTGCCCTTCTTCTTGGCATGCATAGAATGCAAAGCCTCATATGCCACAATAACATTATCTGTAATAAGTCTACTTGGCACAAACGCACTCTGGGTGGGAGAAATAATATCAGGAAGCACTTGTTTTAGTCTATTCGCAAGGACTTTAGAAATAACCTTATAAATGACATTACAAAGGCTAATAGGTCTAAATTCAAACATTTTCTCTGGATTCTTCACTTTAGGGATGAGCACAATATTGGTATGATTTAAATATGGTACCATAACTCCATTATTCAAAAAATCTAACACAGCATTCATTACATCACCACCCACAATATGCTAGAATTTTTGATAAAATAAGGCATTCATACCATCAGGTCCAGGTGCCTTTGTTGGTCCCATCTGAAATACAGCTTCCTTGATTTCATCAGCAATAAAATCCCTGGAAAGCATCTCCTGCATGTCTGTAGTTACTTTGGCCGAAACTATGTTTAAACACTCCTCCATTTGATTGCATGATCCTGCACAAAAAAGATTATCAAAATAATCAACTGCAACTCTAGCTATGTCCTCCACCTCCTCCACCCATTGCTCCTATGGATTCATGATGCCCTTAATATAATTCTGTCTTCCCCATTGTGATGCTTTTTAGTGGAAAAACTTATCTATCCCCGTGTTTCTACCATGCAGCCCTAGATCATTATGCCCAGTAAATCTCTTGTTTTAACAAAAGATCATCCAACTGTTTACTGATCTCCAAATACTCCACCTTACTCTAATCAGTAGTGTCAGCTCGATTAATTCTTTCAAGCCAGTTTTGAAGGGATTTAATCTCTTCCTCCCCAGGTCTAGTCCTTGTGTCTCCCCATGCCTTTAAATCATCACCACAAGCCCTTATTTTTGCATGCACATTTGCCAAACCCGAATCCCCACTGCTTGCCAAACTCCATGCTTGTTGAACCCGAGCCTCACATTCATCCCATAACAACCAACCCTCTTCAAACTTAAAATCCTGATCAGCTCTACGATGTTTCTTTAATGAAGTCATTTAATACTTCATTAAAGCATCCGTTAACAAAAATAAAATAAAACCTAAGTTGTTTTTTTGATAGGAAAACCTAAGTTGTTGATGTAGGCCGCTAGCCATAAATTTCTGGTGGGAGTTTACAAAATGTAGTAATTAGGTAGACTCGAGCGTTTTAGACTTTTAGCTAGCATAACAAAATCTGATACTTATAATCTTTAAGGGCAAAGATGTCATTGAACATGATATATCTACCTATAAATATTAAATACAGACTTGTACAAGTCATTCCACATCCTCACAGAGAAATTTTTATACTCATCAAGATGGCTCTCAAAACGTATTCGCAGCATTACATTTTCTTTCTGCTTGTGCTCATGCTCATGCTCACGGCAACTAGGGGAAGTATGTGGGGTGACGTATGCTGCTATTTAATGCTGTCATGTTGCAGCAGACTCTCCTAGAAAGTCATCAAATTATGACTGGTTACTTTCTCAGCTCGACTCCAAGATTTTTTTTTTCTTTTTTTCTTTTTTTCTAGGGGTTGGATGGTCAGTTTAAAAATGAATCTTGAATAGGAGATGAATTCAAGATTCATCTTTCGGTCTACATGATTTCTTTATTACAAATCTGTCCACAATACTAATAAGAGAATAAAAGATAAATTGTAAGTTCATTTAACATACTATTTCTTAATATAATGAACATATCAATTATTGTTTCTAAGATTAAATCTTGAAAATCATCTATTGTTTCTAAATACAATAAATATTTTAATTATTATTGTTAAGTGAACTTTAACTATTATTGCTTAGAATAATTTTATCTATTAGTTCATGTCTTTACTTTTTACAATTCTTTTATTTAACAATTCAACTCCAACTTTTGAATATACACCACTGTAAGTTTCTTTAAGACCTTCTCTCATTTCCCCGTGTGTGTGTTAAAAATATTTAGTATTCTCAAAAAAAAAAAAAAAACAATTCAACTCCAACTTTGTCAACTATTGGTTTTTGTAATTGTATTAAAAAAAAAAATTTGTTGTGTTAAGTTTGGTATGTCTTCACACAATCACTCCCATGTCCCACACTCCTTATCTAATTTTTATTTTTATTTTTAGAATCACCCACTGTATAATTGTCTAATTATGTAATTGTCTTTTAGGGTTAACATTTACTACTCACTAACTGACTAGCCCATGCCCCCAGTCCCCACTCAACAAAATTAAAAACAAATTCAAATTCAGCCACTCAACTCACAGATTCGATCAAAAGTATAAATTAATTATAACTTTCTTTGAAAGAATAGATTAATTAAATATATAAGTCAAAGTAAAAAAGACATAATAAATATTTTTTTGTCAAATTTGTTAAAATCTAAATGGGCATTTTATGAGGTTTAAGATCAACAATTTCTACATTTGTTGTTAGGATTACTACAATTTTTTTTTTTAAAGATTTTAGATCAAATTGGTTTTTTTTTTTTTTTTCTTTGGCGGTGTGTGTTTAAAAAGGCTGAGATATTATTTAGAGGATCCAATTCAAACTTATTTTAGTTGGACATAAAAAAATAAAAAATAAAAAATTAGGGCTAGGGTATTCAAACTTTTATTTTAGTTCTTAGCTGAATGTTGCCATTGCCCCACCAACTAAAAACCATTAAAATATAGTACTCCCTATATCATATATTAAGTATGTTTAATGTCCATTTGGGAACCACTTATATAGTTATTTGTTAAAATCTTTTATTAGAACTATATATAAAAGTTAAAAACAAAATAAAATAGACTAATTACTTTTTTGATAAAAGTAGGTAGGGAAAAAAAACTAAAAGAAAATAGAAATTCATTAAATTTGAGACACATAAATAGTAACTAGCCTCTGAGCACGCGTGTGAGCGCGTGCTCAGACTCTCCTATTTTTTGGGTAAAATTTAATAATTTGCATTAATTACAATTTGAGATTACTACATTTTCCTATCACAAAAAAATTCTAGGGGTTTTGTCACGAAAGGACCGTAGAGGTAAGCATTTGGAGCTTCGTGTCCTTGACTTTCTTGGTACCCTCATAGGTAGTCTCAAGAATTGTCCAAGCTTCCTTGGCTGTATCTACATGCGATATCCTGTGAAATTCATGATGAAAATATGAAAGTACGCAGTAGAAAATTAATAGATCTACTTCATTCGCAACTGATAACATGTACTATGTAAGTTTCAGAATTTAAGAATAAGAGAGTGTACCTTGGTGTGGTGAAATTCAAAACAAAAGATTAGAAGTTCTTAAAAACACTTTTAATCTTCACTCTAATTCCACTTGATGCCCAAGATGTGTGGTCTCTCAATCAGTTATATGTGTATGTTCAAGAGAGAATGAAAGAGTGTCTAACACTCACATACATCCCATTTCATGTTCTTACAAAATTCTGTATGTTTCTCTCCTTATAACTGATTATCTAATTGGGCTAGCCATTGGGCCTTTTCAATTGGGCTTTTGTATGTGGCTTGGAGTGGGATCAAAAGGGAACAAATAAGACACTAGCTCTAATTGGCCTTGGGCTTTTCTGTCAACTCTTGACAAGTCCAAAGTTACCATTAATTATATTTAATACCACTATATAAATATAATTGCACTCTAGGTCTTATTAATAAATTATATCTCAAGACTTTATTGTACATGCAACCCCTTCATAAAATATTCGTAGTAATACAAAGTCTTGAATGAAGACTGCCACTTTGTAGATCACTACATCTTAATCCTTGAGTACCCGGTTTAATCCTTTTAAGTTATTCATCATATATTTATGAAATCCAATTTCATAAATATATACTTTAGTTTTACTAAAGTGGTTAGGCCTAACACTCTGAATAATTTGCATCAATTACAATTTGAGATTACTACATAATCCTTTCCTCTACGGTCCTTCCGGTAGCACCAGCAGTTTCCACTCGATGTGCCTGAAAAGTCAGTAAAATTGAGTGTTAATTCCATCATCAAGCAATGTTCAAGCAAAATACACTTAGAAAGCAACATGGCAAACCCAGCTTGCATAATTGAGCACATATTGGGAGGATTGAGCACGAGCCAATGATTGCAGGCCTCCAATCATCCACATGATTTCTTCCACAAGATCCACCTGAACCTAAAGCACAACTCTACTTAATTAAGAGCCATTCATCAAGAAAAGGAAATTCCAAGGGGCAAAGAGCCAAACATGGAATATAATACAAGATTGTATAAGGAACACTTCCTCTTATTTTGTAGGAAAAATAAAAATACAAGTTATACGTCGTTGGGGCTCCGAGTCCGCCAGCTTAAGGATCTCCTTGATCCACCTCTAGTGGAGCCACCTTTAGCATTTCCTTCTATACTTGTGAAAAAGCGAGGATATACTGACGATTTTCAAGTTCGAGGCTTCCGATCCTTTCATCTAATGTACTTCTGGTAGTGTCAGCAGTTTAAATTCGATGCTCTTGAAAAGTCAGCAAAATCGAGTGTTAATTCCATCATTAAGCAAAATAC
>JARYZH020001178.1:0-37784 GCA_030021035.2 Notholithocarpus densiflorus | reverse complement strand
CATTATTTCAAATAATAATAAAACAATTTTATTAAACACAATATTAAATCATACATAATGTCATACTTAATATTATATATAGCATCATACAATAGGATTTAAGGACACTTATCCTAACACGGTCAACATTGACCAAGTCAACGTTGACCATTAACCCGGTCAAACCTCCAAAAAAAGGGGGGGGGGCCTTTTCCTCTCCTAGAGTTTAGAGACATGTCCAGAAAATATTTTAGAAGCAATCGCAGCAGATCGGTCCAGTCAGGTAAGATTCGGTCTCGATTCGTGAGTAGTCTCCGCACGCAAATTTGGGGGCAACAAAATTCGAAATCACATTCTTTATCCGACACCTCTCATTGCACTCGAGATGTCAGATAAAGAAGGGGGTTAGCTATTGATACCATATTTTGTCCGCCCTCCATTTGTGTGCTGTACCCCGAAAAATCCAAAAATATTATCTTTTCTCCATGGGGCCATGAGGACATCCAGAATGATGTGGCGCAACCCGTTCAGATGCTGAAGCACCTGAAGTGCCTTTTTTCAGCTAAAATGACCAAAATGCCCCTAGTCAACCTAGGGTTGACCGAAGGTCAAACGAGGTCAAAACCCTCACAAAACAACACTTTTCATAGTTTTACATCAAACTTGAGCTTTTCGGAGATTTTGGCAATTTTGACCAAGTTGACTCCTAACGAGCCCTAGAAACCCTAATTTTGATCCGACCGTCAGAACGGGTTGAAACCAATACCATAAGAAGATTATCAAATCCTCATTCCAACGACAATTCATGGGTCAAAATTGGAGTCAGAAAAGCTGAGATATCACGAAAACTGGGATAACGCACCGATCGATGCACCGCTGACTTCCGAGAGCCATAACTTTTGATCCGACCATTGGATTTTCAAGTTCTATACCTTTTTAGAAACAGGAAGTCAAGATCTTTCCAGGCACCCTCCAGAGTAAGAAAAAAAAAAAAAAAAAAAAAAAAAAAAAAAAAAAAAAAAAAAAAAGTCTCCTTAGGTCCTACTCTCTGCCTGGACGTTTTCTACACATTTTTCCTCTCTCTCAAACACAAAAAACACATCAAAGCCTCTTGATTCTTCCTTCTTCACCAAAAATATAAGGTATTATTCTTATACCCAATCTTCTTCTCCTTGGTTCTAGCATTTATCTTCCTCTTTTATGCCTTAATAACACGATTTATTACTTTCCTTAGCATGTTTCTCGCTTTATCTTGCTCCTAGCATGTTCTTAGTTTAGATCCATGTTCTTCCATGCTTGTTTGCATGTTATTTGTCTTGATCTACGTGCTTTATGTTTTATGCCATGTTTTCCTATGCTTTGTTCCTCTTTTTGTTCTATGTTGATGTTAGGGTTACATGCTCACATGCTTGCATGATGTTGTTAGCTATGCCTTGCTCAGATCTATGTGTTGATGTGTGCATTTCCATGCTATATGGTTAGATCCTTGTTTTCACTTACTTAAATGCTTGGATTCATGTTCTTCCATGTTTATGTGCTAGGGTTGTACATGTTGATGTGTATGTTTCTATGCCTACTTGTCTTGATTTATATTTTCACATGCCTTCGTGCTTGGATCTATGTTCTCTACATGTTTTATGCCATCATCTATGTGCTTGCGTGCTTCATGCCATGTTTATGTGCTTAGGCCTAGACCTTTTTTGTCATGCCATGTGCTATTGTAGCCCTTTTGTTCCTTTTATCGCATTTCCTTGTATTTTGGCCTAATGGTTAGGACCCGATCTAGACCCTATGGTCTTCGTCATTGTCCATACACCAAGGCCCACATCAAAAGGGTTTAGATCATTCATATTTTGATGTCTATGCTTGCTTGCTTCTATGCTTTATGCTTGTGCTAGCCTCTCTTGTTCTAGGCTTTGCTATGCTTGACGCCCTCCGCAGGCTTGACCTTGTGTGGTTACATCCGACGCCCATGAGACTTTATTCGGATGTAACCATTTGGGAGGCATCTCCTAATGCCGGGTTGCTCTGTGCATACCCTTCCCTTTCCGCTCCACGCGATGCTATGCTTACCATGTTTGTTTGCGCCACCCGTTGGCTTCCTATGCATCTTTACACGCTTGCTTACATGTCCATGCATGAGTCTTGCTTGCTAGTGTGTCATCCATACTTCAACACAATGAAGCTATGGACATTCAATCCAAACCTACATTTGTCCCTCGTGAACACCACCTTTTGTTAACCTTTTTGCTTGTTTGTCTTCTTTCTTGTTTGCTCGTTTGCCTGTTTGCTTTCTTGCTTCCTCGCTTGTTTGATTATCTTATGGCTTGCCTGTTAGGATTAATGCCCTTAAATCCTATTGTATGATACTATGTATGATATTATGTATGACATTATGTATGACTTAATATTGTGTTTAATAAAGTTGTTTTATTATTATCTAAAATAATGGTAACATGAATATTCAGACATTATCATATAGTCCATAAGATGCATAGTATGTGATTTATGTGATTTAGTCACAGAAGATATAAGTCACAAGTCTTTGTAAACTCAGAATTGTAGTTCGTAGTCGGTAATGAAATTGGGCATTTCATCCGCGAAGACTATAACATATTAACTAAGATGATTTGTATTGAACTGGACCGCTGTTAGATTTATTATTCTCCTAAAGACTGTCAATTGAATAATAAATCTCACGGCTTCTATTTACATGAACTCTTAATCCTGAGAGAATAATGGACCTGATCATGAAGTGTAGGTTACTTTGATATATCAGGAGTGAGATCTAAAGTAACGGTCAAAACCTCAATATGTTGGGCAGCCACATTTAGTGTTGATGGAACATATATTCTCAAAATGGAATTCATAGTCTCTTAACGGAGATACAAAATATTCCCTTGAGATAAGTTTAATGGGTTTGTTATTCAGAGAGTTAGGCCTAACCACTTTAGTAAGACTAAAGTATATATTCATGAAATTGGATTTCATAAATATATGATGAATAACATAAAGGATTAAACCGGGTACTCAAGGATTAAGATGTAGTAATCTACAAAGTGGCAGTCTACATTAATGACTTTGTATTACTACGAATATTTTATAAAGGGGTTGCATGCACAATTAAGTCTTGGGATATAATTAATTAATAAGGCCTAGAGTGCAATTATATTTATATAGTGGTATTAAATATAATTAATGCTAACTTTGGATTTGTCAAGAGTTGACAAAAAAGCCCAAGGCCCATTGGAGCTAGTGTCTTATCTGTTCCCTTTTGGTCCTACTCCAATCCACTTACTAAAGCCCAATTGGAAAGGCCCAAAAGGCTAGCCCAATTAGATAATCAGTTATAAGGGGAGAAACATACAGAATTTTGGAGACACTACAAGTTACATGAAATGGTTGTATGAGAGTGTTAGACACTCTTGAATTCTACCTTGAACAAATTTATATAAACTGATTGAGAGACCACACATCTTGGGCACAAGTGGAATTGGAGTGAAGATTAAAAGTATTCCCAAGTACTCTTCATCTTTGGTTTTGAATTTCACCACATTAAGGTACACTCTCTTTTTCATAAATTCTGAAATTTACATAGTACATGTTATCAATTGCGAATGAAGTAGATCTGTTAATTTTTCGCTGCTTACATGCATATTTTCCATCATTGCCATGTCTTCTGCCATATGCTATGCTTGCCATATCTATCTTGCTTGTTCTTTCCATTGCTTGTCTGCTGGTTTCTTGTCTTTGCCTTTGCATGTACACATATGGAGCGAGGACGCATGGAGCTAGGGCACGATCTCCCAAGCGCAAGCAAAAAGGGCGAGGATGCGAGCATGTGGATATAAGCCAAGCGGCAATGTTCAGTAGTTTTAGGGGTCTAGCCTCTCCCATTTGGTTATGTATTCTTTTAAACCCCCTTTCCTCCTCCCTCATTTCCCTCTTAGATGGGTTGTATTAGGTATATCATGCTGTGTACCATTCGTCCTCATCTCTAGAGTATGGCAACCTTTGTTTACTTTCCTGCACCTATATTTTGGGCCATACTCTAGGGATGTAGGCATTTACTTTCCTGCTCTGTGTGCTAGCATTGTGCATGATGTATGTATATATATACCTGCTCGCCCCCTTCCGGTGTGATTGTCACAGTCCATATAACCTAAGGCGAAGCGATGCCTAATTTCTACCGCAAAAGTAAGGTGACGTGTCACCAAATTTTCACCGTGGAAATCTAGTACTTTGCCCGAATGCCTTAGGAAATCATAGTTTGGGACCACACCCATTCAAAAGCCAAACCTCAAAGCCCCCCATGCATGCAAAGCCCCCCATGCATGCAAAGCCCCAAAAGCCAATGCCAAAATCATGTTTTTTACAACCAATCTCCGAAAATTAAGGTTTAATCAAAACAAAGGACTATCCTTAGACAAGCGTTGTGGGGTGCCTAACAACTTCCCCACACGTAACCAAACTTCCAGACTCAAGAATCAAGATTTTTTTTTTCCATCCACATTAGATTAGGAAAAATGCCATTTTTCTTAGCCTAGGATTGATAATAAAATCAACTAGAAACAGGTGACCAATCACACCTTAGAAAAACCCAATGATTGGTGGCAACTTCACTTACCTTTGGTAATCACCTAAAATTTGGCCAAGATTCCTGCCACACCTCCAAAGATAGACCTACCTTCCTCCACCGAGAGAGAGAGAGAGCACCCGAAGCTCCGCGCGAACCATGCAAATCATTGAAAGGGACCTTCAATGGGCCCTACACGCGGGAGCGTCACCACAGCGGGTGGTCGAATAAAGGCCCGTATTGCAGAAAACTTTTTCATACTTCTGAAACCCTAGCTGCGTACGTAGGAATGTGCCTGTGTACACATGCTTTGGCCCATGTACGCTGGCCACTGCCCACGTATGTGGGCCGAGGGCCACTTTGGTATTTTATTTCCAAAATTAGATTTTTGCTCATTTAAAAAGTAATATTTTTCATTTTAACACTACTCAAATCAATTTGATATTTGATTGGGCTCTAAACTAGCCTTGGGCCTTAGAGTTTAAGCATCATTGGGGATCGGGGGCTCGAGTCGTAAAGGGTACAAAATGCGGTGTCTATAGCTACTTCAACAGTTCAATATTCAGCACCACAAATCATCACCCTACCGTCCTCAGAAAAATGGAGCAGTTGAGGCTGCAAACAAGAACATAGGGAAAATTTTGAAGAAAAGCATGAAGAACTACAAGGATTGGCATTTACAATTACCCTATGCACTTTGGGGGTACAGGACATCAATTTGGTCATCCATAGGAGCCACTCCTTATTCATTGGTGTATGGGATAGAGGCAATCCTTCCCATTAAGATGGGTGTTCATTCATTGAGAACAGTATTGGAGAGTGAAATCCCCAAAGTAGATTGGTTACAGAGTAGGTATGACCAGTTATGCATGATGGATGAGAAGAGGCTCAAGGCCTTGTATCACATTCAAGGTTACCAAAAGAGACTTAGAAAAGCCTTTGACAAGAAAGTAAGAGCTAGAGATTTAAAGATAGGAGATTTAGTACTGAAGGAGATTCGAGCCTCGATTTTAAAAACAAATGGGAAATTTAAGTAGAATTGGGCAGGTCCATACATCATCAAACAGATATACTCTGGGGGAGCAGTAAGGTTGATAGACTTAGATGCAATTCCTTTTACTGAGCTGACTAATATGGATCAATTGAAGAAATACCACGTCTGAGGTGGTAGTCTGAGGAATGGCTATGTTTGAAGTGGTTGTAGATTATGTCATTTTCTTTCCTAGGTTTGGTAAAAAAAATGGCCTATTAGGTTGAAAACTCGAAAGGGTGGCCTAGGCAAAAATTAAGGCTAAAAATAGTAGGTTAAAAACCTAAAAGGGCGATCTACGCAAAATGAGAGTAAAAGAAAAGAGAATGAATGAGCCTGCTAGGTTGAAAACCCGAAAAGGTGGCCTAGGCAAAAATTAAGGCAAATAAAATAAACTACGTGATGACCTGATCCTTCTACCAAGGAGGTACGTAGGAAACCATATATTCGTCCGGTCACAACTTACCTAAACCCACCATTTACCCATCAAGTACAAAAGAGAAGAAATTTTTTTGCCAAGATTTAACCATTCCATCAACCCAAACCATGCCATTATAGAAACCGTAAAACCCAAACATAAACCAAACCCTAAAGCTAAAAATCCTAAATAATTCCTATAGCTAAAAGTTTTAAACTAACTTTTTAAATAAACATGTTCAAAGCCAAAAAATAAAAGAATCAGGTCTTCTTCAACTTTTTCTTCTTTAATTATTCATTAGTTCCATCTGTAGTAAGTACCTCGTCATCTTTGTCTCTCCTTTTGAACTCATAGTTGTTATCCCCTTGCTTGCCTTGGTTATCTTCAAGAAACTATTTTCTCATAGAAGCCATGTCAGTCTCCTTATCCCTAAACTTGCTCACTAGCCAGATAGAGTATTCCACGGTCATCCTGTGGAAGTAAACCTTAACAAAAGATTGATCCACTTGGTTAGACATGTCCAAGCCCAACAGCATGTTCCTTACAGAAGTAGGAGTTGTGTCCATAAGAATAAAAGGTTTTCTTCCTCTACCACTAGGCATCCCTTGCTCATACTGGAATTGTCTCAAGAGTCTATCAGCATAATAGAAAGTTGCCTTCCTTAAACCAACGAAGAAGATATGATCTGATCCCGGAGATCACAACAAAAGAGGTGGGCACTTCCACCAATAACAATCCCATCAAATTGAGATATTGGATTTCTTGTCCAAAAACTTCACTCAGTCGATTTCAGTCTAGCATTTGGTCTTAAGGACAAACTTGCTAGGGAAATTGCTAGGACCATAGTTGGCAACAGTGGGTGTAGCTATCATGTCTAGTCTTTCCATAAACCATATCTGCAAAGTCAAGGGACTCCCAAGGAATTGTTGTGATTCTCCACCAAGAAATATAGAGTCCAACCCTAAAAGAGTTTCTACCAAGATCAGAGAAGCAGGATTATCACCATCCCTAACTTGACTTACAATACCTATGGCTCGAGCATCTACAAATCCAGGTCTTCCAAAGCGAAACAAGAATTCTCCCATGAAGCAAAGAGCTAACCCAAAATTTTTCTACGTGTTGTCAAACAGACCATGAGTACGTTTATCAATGAGCCTCGTAACAACTGCATGAAGATTCACCATATGGCCTTCAATCATGCTACTGGTAACTAAAGTGGAAAGGCCTAGGGCGTCGAATAAAATCTCCCTATGCTTGGGGTCACAAGAAATGGCTACAGATTTTTTGCTAGGCTCATAACCCAGAATATCAAAAAATTCTTTGATTGTAGGACAAAGTTCAACAGTGTTAAACCGAAATACATGGTCTTCAGTATCCCAGAACTTCACGGTGGCATGAAGAAAATCCCACTTGTAGGCAGTGAAATTGGTCTTGGTGACAAAATCAAAGTTACAAACCCATCTATTGATATCATATGTGATTGAATGGGAAGGATTTTGATTGTTGGCCATGAATAATTGTTGTATATGATTACTGTTTTTTTTTTTTTTTTTTTTTTTTTTGATAGCTTTGATGCAGAGATTTGTTTGCAGGTTTAATGTTAAGGTAGGCTCTCATAGTCTCTAACCAGGTTTCTAAATAAGTTTAGAGAGTTTGAAGTTGATTGGGAAAGTATTTCATAGTCCAAAACGGATAAAAAATATTTTTCAAAGAACAAAAAAAATAACAAAAACGCATCAAAAAATGTGAAAAGTCAAGGCAAGATTGGGTATGCCAATCGGCATCCCGAGGTGCCAATCGGCACTACCCAAGTGCTAATCAGCACGCCAAGAGTGCCGAATGGCACCCATTCCCCCTAACGGCATTCTGGCTAATTTTGTGTTCTTGGGCACGTTTGTTGGTCCATTTTGACCCCATTCTTCATTCCAAAAAGTAATTGTGCCATAAAATTTCTCAAAAATTCACATTGATTGTCAAACTGGGGCATTTGGCCATGCCTTGTCCATTTTTCAAAAAATCATCATCTTCATCATTTGTTTCAGGAAGGAAAAAAAAAATTACCCAACTCAAAATTTTTCAAAATTAAGCATTCATTTTCTAAACTAGGGGCATTTGGCCATGCCTTATCCCCTTTTCTGAAACAAACCAAATTTATTATCTCTTTTCAAAAAAAAAAGTTTTTTTCAACAAAAAAAAAAAAAATCATCATGCATAAGTTTTCAAACCAGGGGCATTCGACTATGCCTCATTCAGGTGAGTACAAATCACATCAGAAGTGGTCAGATAAATTCAAATTGTACACTACAAAGTTTCATCAGGTGAATTCTAAACTTGTCTCATCTAAATTCTAGCAAGGCTAAAGTCATCCAAGGACAAGGAGCAAAAGGTGGAAATTAATACAAATTTTCTAACTAAGGAATATTTTGTCTTTTGCAAGGAAATTAAAATACAAGTCAAGCATCATTCGGACTTTGAGTCCGCCTACGGGAAGATCTTCTAAACCCACCCCTAAAGGAACCACCCTATGTGTCTCCCTCTTGACTTGCATAAAACAGAGATTCTTGTTGCCTATTCTGAAATTCAAGGTTTCTGATTCTCTCTTCCAAGGATCTTGTGTTGGCCTCAGCAGTTGCCATCTGATTGTTCTGAAAAATTGCCAGAGACAAGTGTTAAGTTCATTACCATGAATTTCAAGCAAAAATCATTAAGGGAGTGTCATCCTTTACCCAATTCACTTCATTGAGCACATATTGGGAAGATTACGTGCATGCCACCAGCTGCAAGCCTCCAATCATCCGCATGCTTTCTCCCACGAGATCAACACCCACCTAGAGCATAAGGCCATAAGTTCAGAAATAACTCAATGGACAAAAATGAGACAGGAGACTAAAGGATTTGGAAATGTAACGAGTCGGTCCAAGGGAAATTTAGGGTATACTCCAGCCGGTCTAGATTCACAGAGCTGAAAGATCCATCAAGATTCATTACTTCATATTACCATGCTGAAAAATGGGGATATGTCTCCGTAAAAGAATTAGAAGGACCACCAGCATTGCTAGGAAGAGGACTCTCATTCCAGAAGATAAAGCCTAAAAATGCAACATTCAGATATTTTCACAAAAGGTAAAACAAAGAAAATGAAAGATGATGATGCGAGTCATAATGCAAATTGATTCGAAAAAGAAAGAAAGTTACCAATCCTCCAGGAATGTCAGCTAAGCAACCCTATAAGTGAGCCTGGACAAATTCAAGATAGTCTCCTAGCGTCCTAGGAACGGTGCAGCCAATCCGAGCACAAGCAATTTCTTCATTAGTCAGAAGGTTTGCCAACCGGATAGAAGGACAAGGATGGGCAAGAATCGTATCAAGAGGGTACATGTGTTGAAGCTGAGCCAGTACTCGGTCACCTAGATACCAATATCTCCCATGTCCACATTCAAACAACACTTGACGACCATTCAACTCTTAAGCCCATGCACATTGCTCATGCTCCACACATCCAAGCCAAGGATTTAAGGACATCTGAACACCACAAAGAACATAGAATGAAAAGAAGCCATACCCACACACACACACACACACACACACACACACACACACACACACACACACAAACACACACACACACACACACACACACACACACACACACACACACAAAAAAAAAAACTCACCTCATTGACAGCTAAGCCGTCGATCGCCATACGCCAAGCCTACAAAGAACGCTTGGGAGGTGCTGATAGACGATACTTAGGTAGCTAGCGAAGAAACCTGGGAAACATATCATCAACATCTTCCAAAAGTTATGGACCAACACCAAAATATTCATACATCCAAACCTGGAAAAAATCAGCACACATCAACATGGGTGCAAAAACAAAAATTTCACCTTGAAATCCTTTTTGGATGAATGTGGAGCATGGGTGCTTGGGTCTTGAAGGAGTCCCTCTTCATCATTCCATTCTATCAATGGATGATACTTCTTCCCATTGAATGTAAGAAAGTAAGGTGGTCCGTAAGGAGATGCCATGGAGATGCAAAGAGGAAGGTTTGAAAATGGGTTTCAAAAATGGGTTTTTCAAAAGGGCTCAAAAACTTAAGTATCTGAAGAAATATTCAAAGGAATGGTAGAAATCAAGTTTAGAAGCTTGGAGAAGTGATTTTCTATGCAAGAAATGGTGTGGGAAAAGAGAAAATGCAAGAAGAATGGAGCTTGTGAATAGTGGCAATGGAGGAAGAGGAAGAAAGAAGAAGAAGAAGAAGTAAAAAAGATGAAGGAGTAAAAAAAAAAAAAGGGGGCCAAAATTTTGGCCCCCCTTGCTTTATTTTAGCTTGAGTTAACTCATCAAAAAAAAAAAAAAAAAAAAAAAGAAAGAGAGTGAATGAAATTTAAAAAAAAATGAAATGAAAAAATTTGAAAGAGAAATTTTTGAAAAATAAGAGATAAAAAAATGGTTTCTAAAATTTTTAGAAATGTCTTCAAAATTTGTGGCATCAACTAGGTTGAAAAAAAAAAGGAAGAGAAAATTTTCAAATAAATAACTCAGGCTTTAAAATAAAAGAAAAGAAAAAAAGAATTTCACAAGGAATAAATTGATCAAGTGAAACAAAAAGGAAGGGAAAATTCCCTAAATGGAGCTGATAAAGTCTTAGTCATCAAAATTCTAATTTGACTTTTCTTTTACAAATTTTCAAATTGAACCGAATATAGTTCTCAGTCACCTTTAGACTTTTAGATTGAGCCGAATATAGTTCTCAGTCTCCTACAGTCTTTCAAATTATGCAGAATATAGTTCTTAGTCGCCTCCAAACTTCCAGATTGAGCCGATAATAGTTCTCAGTCGCTTCCAAGCTTTTAGATTGAGCTGAATATAGTTCTCAGTCTAAATCTAGATCAGGCAAATACAGTTCCTAGTTACCTTACTTTAGATTGAGCCAAATACAATTCTCAGTTTACTTCCAGATCGGGCGAATACAGTTCTTGGTTACCTTATTCCAGATTGGGTGAATATAGTTCTCAGTCTACTTCCAGATTGGGCAAATATAGTTCTCAGTTTATCTCTAGATCAGGCGAATACAGTTCCTGATTACTTCACTTCCAATTAGACGAATATAGTTCTTGGCCACCTTACTTTAGATTGAGCTAAATAAAGTTCTCAGTCTACTTCCAAATCGGGTGAATACAGTTCTTGGTTACCTTACTCCAGATTGGGTGAATATAGTTTTCAGCATACTTTCAGATTGGGCGAATATAGTTCTCAGTCTACCTCCAGATCAGGCAAATAAAGTTCCTGGTTACCTTGCTCCAAATTAGGCGAATATAGTTCTCAGTCTACCTTCAGATCGGGCGAATACAATTCCTGGTTACCTTACTCCAAATTGGACCAATATAGTTCTTAGTCTACTTCCAGATTGGGCAAATACAGTTCTCAGTCTACTTCTAGATTAGGCGAATATAGTTCTCAGTTTACCTCCAGATCAAACAAATATAGTTCCTAGTTACCTTACCTCAGATTGGGCGAATAAAGTTCTCAGTCTACTTCCAAATTGGGTGAATATGGTTCTCAGTTTACTTCCAAGTCGGGCAATTGTAGTTCCTGGTCATTTCATTCCAAATTGGGCGAATATAGTTCTCAATCTACCTTCAGATTGGGCGAATATAGTTCCTGGTCATCTCATTCTAGATCGAGCAGATATAGTTCTCAATTTCCTCATCAGCATTCAAGATTCTACCCAGGTTCATCAATTATCAAGTACATTAGGTGTCTATAGTTCTCAATTTTTGTAAAACAATAAAACACTAGTTCTACACCCAAAGGTTCTAGGTTCTAGGGCTAGGAAATCTTTAAAAAATCAACCTCAATTAAATCATGGTTGCCAAAATCAGTGTCTTTGTTTTACATTGACATTCGCTTTTCAAGCTCTGTCAATGAGGGGCATTTCTTAGACACTCGATTTTTCACCTATAATTTAGTTTTGGAAAATGACTAAAATGACTATTTCAAATACCCAAAAATCATAACTGCATTACATGCATTAAATCCTTCATTGCATATCATAAAAATGATCTCAAAATTCTAACGATCGCAACGGTATGCCCAATTCCCAAATCGGACCGTCGAATTGAAAGATATCACAAGATCAAATGTTCGCGGTCTGCATGCATTATATGGGGGTGAAACTGATCACGTGTGATTAATTGGAACTAATTCTGATTAGTTAAAAATTTAAAATTAATTAAATAATTTTGTGATTGGTTGTTGGTTTTTGTCAGAAATAAGCTTGGTTGCATAGGAATAAAATGGATAATCAAATAACAAGGGAATTGTTGATAATTAAGTCTTTTTAGAATATTTATCTATTAGGTAATTATTGTTTTAAGGACCTGATTATCAAAATAAAAGGGATTTATTTTGGAATACGAGTTAAAAATATGGCAAGTGCTGATTGGCATAGCTTCGAGGCCCGGCCTAGAAATGTTCTGATCAAGATATAATGCATCCATTTCGAATTTTTAGGGATAAGAATTTGACCTAATTTGTATCTGATCCAATCCAGCTTATTTGTTAAGCACCAAACCTCTATAAATAGGGAACAAAAATTAGAAATCAAGACCCTTTTTCTGACTTCTCTCTCCCCTGACGTTAAAGAAGTTCTAGAAGCTTTGCTTAAGGATTTTTTTTTTTTTTTTTTCTGTTAAGAGGCTTCACTTAAATCCTTATAAATTCATCCTCTTTGATCACTAGGATAGTTCTCAACTTGTGTAATACGTTCATGCAAGTATGATTCTAACTTTACTTTCCAGAACATGATTGTATTTTAATTCCAAGAACATGCTCTCATCTATGCTTTATTTTCCATGAATGTGATGTTGCCTCTTGTGTTTATATAACTATGTTTGTCATATGTTATTGCATGCTCTCTTCTTGTTTTCAAAAAAAAAAAAAAAAAATCACATGATTAGTTGATGAACATGGCTAGATCTAGGGTTGAATTTCTTCTTAAGAATATAGATCTGCAAATTTTCTCCATGTTTCTCAAAACCAAAATTAGATTTGCAATTTTTTTCCATGTTATTGCATGCTCTCTTCTTGTTTTCAAAAAAAAAAAAAAAAAAAAAAAATTCACTTGATTAGTTGATGAACATGCCTAGATCGAGGGTTGAATTTCTTCTTAAGAATATAGATCTGCAATTTTTCTCCATGTTTTTCAAAATCAAAATTAGATCTGCAATTTTTCTCCATGTTTTTTCAAAACCAAAATCAAATCTGCATTTTTCTCTATGTTTTTTTCAAACTAAAACCAAATATGCATTTTATTTATAAAACCAGATCTACATTTTATTTATAAAATCTTATCAGTGTTTTATTTATAAAATCTAATATGTATTTTGTTTACAAAAATCTGCCCTGTTTTTAATAAAAAAAACCAGATCGGCATTTTTCCAAGTAAAAATCTGGTTTGTTTTAAATAATAAAAAAAAAAAAATCATATCTGCATTTTTTTCAAATAAAAATCTTACCCCTGTTTTTAAATAAACTAGCCAAAGGGCCTGCGCGATGCGCGGATAATGTTGTAAGCTGCTATATGAAAATGTTAGATAGAATGTTTAACATATTTTTAAGTAATAACATGAAGTAACCCCTTTTTCCAAATTCTAATAATTGCAATTAAATATTCAATTAGAATTGCTTACTATACCAGTGACATGAGCTAATTAAACATTATATAAGAAGTTCACTTGGTCTTGGTGATGTAGAGATATAGAACCAAAAGAGGGTGAGTACTCATTAGAATGCATGGTCTCAAATCTCCTTATTTTCCCAATATCAATATTCACGTAAAAGGAAAAAGGAGTTTATATCGTGTGCCAAAACATAAGTATTTTATTGATCTAGTCAATTCTTCCACCAAAGGGAAGATGGAACAAAATTCACCTAGGTTTATGATTTGCAGAATATGACACCAGTGCTACATTGAAGCATAAATGCATTGCTCATTTTTCCTGCAACCAAACCATTAAAATTAGGAGAAAAAAATTTTCAATTATCTTTGGTCACAACTTGAATTAAAACACATAAAAACAACACCCAGCCTACTAAAATTAGAACCTTGAAACTCATTCAGCCACAAAGTCTCCATAAAATTTTGGACTAACAATGGGAATCAGACAAACTGACCCCATGCTATGCAATGTTGAAATAACACAAAACTTAAAAGAGACTATGAATTTCAATTTCCATGGCATATTTGAAAATAAGAATTCAAATATTTAAAGGTTTCTCATTTTTTGTTTAGTTTACAACACTTAAACAATACATTCTGTCACATTTTAAACCACAATATTTGCAGAAACATATCTACAATTTCATAAAGGCAATAGATCACAAAAGTAATACATATAAAATTTCATAAACTTAAAAGAGTGGAAGTTATCCTTTGCATCAACACAGGTTGAACATTTCTTTTATGAACACTTCGTGGCAAATCTATTATTGCATCAGCCACTCTCAAGTATATAGACTTCCGTCCGTTTGCTCTATATGGTTTATTGTTTTGCCATTGTGCCATCCAGCATTAGCACCCCATAGTTGTGAATAGGTTCTGCAACTGTGAAAGTGAAACTCATCATGAACAAAAGATGACAATGGTGCCTTCATTGTGCAAATCACTTTTATATTAGTATCTATATTTTTGCTTAAAGGATCAGACAATGATGTTTTCTCCAAAAATTTGTTATATATGAGAGAACGACAATAAGAGATCCCACAAAGAAAAGATGAACAACTACACATAACTAAATTAAATACAGAGTCAGTTCCAAAATTCAAAGTGAACAACTTCAAGAAACACACTAAAAAATGACCCTTCTAGTAATACAAATCTGATCATGAAAGAACATCACAAACATCAAATTTCATATTCAGTATTCAGTGTCTACATGAAAAACAAAAGTTTTATGAGGCAGAATGCTCATTAAAAGTTAAAACTATGTTTGCTAGAAAACATAAAAAAGGAAATTTTCATTTCCATGTGTGTACATTTATCTCTCTCAAAGTGAAAGGTTCACACGATTGTTTGAAAGAATTTATTCTTCCTCAAAACATACTACCAATAATGAAGCAGAAGAGACAATAGAGAATAAAGGAGAAAAAACAGTAAATATTTGGCATTAGTATTACTACTCAAACTGATGAACATGGACATCTACCTATTTTAGAGCCTCAATTTTCTGTTCTCTACAGAAGTAAAATATATAAATAAATTAGTAAACATCTTTCCTATTAGTAAAGTATTTCCTTTTACCCATAAACAAAAAATAAATCAATAAACAAACTTTTTCCTAAATTAACTACATAGATTACAAATACTCAAGAGTCACAGTGCTCTAGGCATAGCTTCTAAAATAGACAAAACCTCAACCATAAAATCTGGGTTGTTCCCATCTTGTAGTTTCTAAATTGTTCAAAATGATCTTTCAAATGTCTCACTCTATCACCAACAAAGCCCATCAACAGAATTCCTCTACCGACCCAATTAAATAAATAAAGCAGTACAAATTCTGTTTGCTTCAACGTTTTGGTCAAAATTAAATATTTTTTTTTAAATGGAAAACTCATTGCTTATCTTCAAAACTTAAATCTTTCAAAACTGATAAATCGCAGAAAGAAGTTTAAGGGAAAAAAAAATGGGAACTGAAATTTCCCAAGAAAGAAAGAATTACACAGAACATAACCCACATAGAAATCCATTCCACACAATCATATGTGGAAAAATCTCTCAAAAATAATTAGAAAATACCCAAAAAATCAAAGAAAGACCACCTTACAGAGATAAGCAGAGTGTTCACGACATTGTAATTGGGTCATAGCAGAACAAATACTTGAGATTATATTATAATCTCACAGATTAGAGAGGCTTTTGACTAAATAGTTACAGTGTTGGAGACGTTTGTAATCTTCGAGAATCATAAGGAATATAAGGAACAGAGGGGTTGCAATTCAGGAATAGAAGGGAGAAAGGGTGTGATGTGGTGATTGTGAAACCAAGAGATGAAGATTTAATGTAAAAGAAGAGAGTCTGATGAAAGGATAGCAGATTTAGGGAAGGAAAACAATTAGGCTATTTGACCTTCAAAGTTGTTGAGGACTTTTCCTATCATAATAAGTGAAGAGATTGCTTGCCTCCTGAGTAATTAGGTAGGAGACATCCAAATGCAATCTCCTCAAGTTTCTTGGGCATCACCAAATTGACAAAGTGAATCAAATTACAATATGAACAATTCAATTTTATAGGGAAATAAACTTTAAAGTGAATCAAATTATAAAATGAACAATTCAATGTTACAGGAAAATAAACTTTACTTTGAACTTTAAAACTGAATCCACTTTTTTCTCCTTAACTAAACAAATGTTGTATGACAATAAGATCCAAATCCAAATTTGTCTTTTGTGGTGACAAAATTCTGCAATTCACGTTTCAAATGCTTCTTCAACCAAAAAAAAAAAAAACCATTCATGGACAATTAAATACAGTGTGAGTTCCTGCATGAAAATTCAGGCATAACTTCAAAGTTATTTTTTGCTAATAAGTAATAACCAACAACCTCCTATTCTTCTTTTCTCTCTCTCTCTAGTTTAAGGTTTATGTGGTTTTGGCTCCAGAAGAAAAGCTGAAAGCAGTCCGGCTTGTTTCATTAGCTTTCTCATTAGGTTTTAAAAAAATGTAAAATTGTGAACTAAAACTCAAAATTCCTTGGTTTGATATATATATACACATACAGTTGATGAATAGGAAAGCAAAATAAAAAAGGAAAGAAAACACAAAGCATTTTTAATATTTATTTTAAAATACCTAGGAAGCCAAAGTTTTGCAACTTGATTGAAACTTCTTGAAGTTTCCAAAAACTACCCTAAAAGCTGCGGAAACTCATTTTCCACAAACCACTATATAAAGGAATCTCAAAGCACTATCCCAAAAAAACCAATCCAATGCAAGCCTAGCAAATAAAAAAATTCGGAAATCCTAGAGCACATCTGTCTATAATCTGATTTTTTTTCTTGTCTTCAAATCTTATCTATCAATCTTGACTAATTTTGTAACTTCAAGTTCAAACCTCAAATATGCAATTCAATCTGATTTCCAAGTGAAGATCCTCTTGGGGAAAATCTAATGGTTCTAAATCAAAGCTTACCATTCTAAAAAGTATAAAGCTAATTGCACAAAAAAGCTTTGCATAAAGGTGTAATATATGCCTTTTGATTTCTCAAGAATAATGCACCCAATCAAATGAGTACATGCTAAAGTGAGATCAAAACCCACTACCTCTGCTAATCATTCAAAAAAAAACAAATACATATCCAAACATAACTCTAAACCAAAATCAAGTCAACTGAAAATACCAAAGCCTAAATCATATTTAACCGGCAAGTGTATAAAACAAAATAAAGAACTTTACCTGTAATATTTTGGAGAAAGATTGGTCTAACAATGGATTTTTCTCTCCCTCTCTGATAGTCTGTCTCTCGCTGCCCCTTATTGGCGATCTCAATAATAGTGAGAGGCATTTATGAATATGTCGGTTTTTTTTTTTTTTTTTTTAATAGGGAAACCTGAAAAGGTTAGAGCATCAATTCACACCAACGTAGCAACAAAAAAAAAATGTAATTTATTATAGGCAACAGATCACCAATCGGTGGGAAAAATTTAGTTGAAACGGTTTGGTTAAACAAAAGTAGATAATGTTAAAGTAGATGGATATAGATATAGATATAGATTATATATATATATATATATATATATATATATATAAAGTTTAACCCAAAAACCCAAAACATAAATCTAAGGTTCTTAAATAGCATTTTAACCCTTGGTCTAGGATCTGATATGGCATGTGTTGTACATCATTTGACATTTTTTATGGATATTTAATGGTCATTTAAAGTCTAGAAGACCAGACTCTGTCTGGGCAGGGTGGGTACCTAATACATTCCCATCTTGTAACCTAGTCCCTGAAGAATTTTAGGTTGGTAGATAGTGTCTTATTTTATTTTGGGTAGAATGTAACTAGGAAACAAAACTTTGTATTTTTCCTTTTTTTATTAGATTATACCTAGGAATCAAAGCAATGTAAAGTTCTTTCTACCAAGATGTAATTGTTTCTAATCAATGAAAATGCATACTATTCAAGATATATTGTAGTTTGTAAAGTTTTCTTATTTTACTTATAAAATAAGTGGCGACTCCATATAATCTTGAAAAAGGAAGGTGCCAATGCCTACAACCTTTTCTGTAGCACCAAGTTTTCCGGTCTCTCACAGTGGCAACTCCACTGGGAGATAGATATTATTGGGAAGATTCACCCAAGACTTCAAATGGTCATGAATTCATACTGGCAGTTATTGATTACTTCACTAAATGGGGTCACATGTAGCCCTAGGTCTTAGAGTGAAAGAGTTGGAAGTGTATGGTGACTCAGCCTTGATAATTTCTCAGATACATAACAGATTGAAGATTAAGGAAGAAAAGTTATTGCCTTATCATGAATATCTTCAGAAATTGGCATCAAAGTTTGGTAAGATTCGATACCAGTATGTGCCAAGAATATAGAATCAAATTGCAGATGCTTTAGCAACAATGGCATCTATGATGGATGGGCCCAAGGAAGACCAAGCTCAGCCGATAATGGTGGAACAAAGGGAAGAGCAATTGCCAATCACTTAGCCCATTGTTCACCCGAAGAAGTCGAAGAAATCCAAGGGGACTTTCCAGATAAGGATATTATGGGGATAGAGTTAGAACCTTGGAAGATATATTTTGATGGAGCAACTTATCAAAATGAAATTGGCATTGGAGTTATCCTAATCTCCCCAAAAGGGACACACATCCCATTCTTTGGTAGGCTCAACTTTCCTGCCACTAATAATGCCACAAAGTATGAAGCTTGCATTATGGGGTTAAAAGCAACCCTAGGTAATGGCAGTGAAAGAAGTAATAGTGAAGACTATGATAGCCGAGATAGCGGCAATGATAAGGGTGAACCCCCGAGTGATAGAGAGGATGAAGATGCAGGAGCCTTCTATGAAGAAAATTTTGATGATGATGATGTGGACTGTTATGATGGAGACATAGAAGATGGCTTCATAAGATATGGAGAAGACATCTTTCATTACCCCATAGGGTACATATTGCTACAAAGTCATGCCATTTGGCCTTAAGAATGCTGGTGCCACTTACCAACGGTAGCCACTACTTTGTTGCATGATTTGATACACAAAAAAGTAGAAGTTTAACATGATAGTGAAGTCCAAAGACTGTGAAGGGCATATACCAGCTTTATGGAAGTTCTTTGAGAGAATCCGATTTTATAAATTGTGGTAAAATCCAAAGAAGTGCACTTTCAGTGTGACATTTGGAAAATTGTTGGGGTTTATGGTAAGTTAGAGAGGAATTGAAGTGGATCCTGAGAAGATCAAAGAAATTGTAGAGATGAAGCCTACAAGGACTGAGAAGGAGATCCTAAGGCTTTTAGGGAGGATACAATACATAAGCAGGTTCATAGCCCAGCTCACCATGACATGTGAACCACTTTTTCGATTGCTCAAGAAAGAAGTTTCCACGATGTGGAATGAACAATGCCAAGAAGCCTTTGAGAAGATTAAGAGTTATTTGATGAAGCCACCGATATTGGTTCCACCGGTACTCGAAAAGCCATTATTGCTATATCTCACAACCACGGATACAGCAATGGAGGCTTTGCTTGCCCAATATCTAAAGGAGTCTAGAAAAGAAAATGCAATTTATTATATTAGTAAGAAGATGTTGACTTATGAAAAGAAGTATACAGCACTTGAGAATACATGTGTAGCGCTTGTATGGGCTACCCGAAAGCTCAAACATTACATGCTTGCTTTCAAGGTTTTGTTGATTGCAATAATGGATCCTTTGAAATATCTAATGGAGAAGCTAGTGCAAGATGGGAAGACAGCTAAATGGGTTCTGCTTTGATATCAAATATGTGACTTAGAAGTCTGTAAAGGGAAGGTGTCGATGCCTGCTCCCTTTTCTGAGAGCACCAAGTTTTCTGGTCTCTCACAGTGGCGACTCCGCTAGGGATTGGCCCTTTGCAAAATACAAAATGCACCCGACCAAGAAATTAAATCTCACCTGCCAAACAAATGGCGCACCTCCTGAGCTTGAAAGACCACCGAGAAAGCTGAGTCATAAAATGCAAAAGGGTCGCATAAGCCATGCCACCCCAATCATAATTTTTTATCCGATCAATGTCCCTCAAACTCCACAAGTAACGTAAACTCACTGTGCTCCCCAAGTCAAGACATAAAAGAGTTCCAATGAAGAGGAGTATGAACATCCGGGTGCTAGTTGCTATAATCTCACACTTGTCAATATTGGTATACAGCCACATCAAGGGCTCATTCTTACTCCTAACTCGTGGAGGGGTCACACCCAAAAGACTCCTAATCTCCACTGGTGAAATGGAATCATTACCCTCAATTCTCTTACCACCCAATTTCAAGCCAGTGATGGCTGAGAAGTCATATGGTGTCAACATCACCTCTCTAATGCCCGGAAAATGAAAGGTACAAGTGGTATCCAAGAATTTCTCAGACAATGCGACATGCAGTTAAAGATCCTTATATTTAGTGGTGTCGTGATCCAAGAGAGCTCGGAAAAAGGTTCAAAAGCCGGCTTCATTAATGACATTTTTAATGTCTGGGGATAATGCCGCCCACCTATGCTTCAGCAACTGAAGACTACCCCGGCTCTTGAGATTATACAATTCACAAGAATACCCCACATGAGGAACATAAAATAAATATAAAAAAACAAAGACAAAACAAAGTTTAGCCAACGATCATGATATTCACAAAAATGCCATGTTCCAAGAATACTTACTCCAAAAATCCCAACCAACAAATTAAAGATACCCCTCATAAAAATTAGCCGGACCCAAATGCCATTTCACATATTTAAATTCTACAACATCCTAACAATATCCCAATCAACCTAAAATCCTTCATCTCCATAAGTTTATTCAACAATGACCCAAACATATGTCCAACCCAAAAAATAAAAAAAAAAATTCTTTTCATACCCAAAGAAAATTTTCATACCCATGAAAAATAATGCCCAAACATCCAAAAAAAATTTCCACACCCATCAAAATTGAGTTTACTCAATCATGTCTACACTTCAAATTCTCATGATTTCATACCCATTGAAAAAAATCAAGTCAAAATTCATCCAAAAATGCCTAAAGCTACACATACAATGCAAAGCTCCATAAATCATCAACATTGTCCAAACTTCACAATACCAAACAACTCAACAATTCAAAAATTCCCCAAAATCAAAAAAATCAACACGACCACACAATGATTTTCATCCAAATCATACAATGTCCAAAATTCCCACAAGACCAAACAACAACAAAATGACAATGCCCCACAACAAAGTTCTCAATAAAACATGAAATCAACAAATTTACCAACAAAAAAAAAAAAGAAACAAAAAAATGAGCTCACCTTGAAATCTTTCTTGGATGAGTGTGGAGTATGGGTGCTTGGGTTTTGAAGGAGTCCCTCTTCATCATTCCATTCTATCGATGGATGATACTTCTTCCCATTGAATGTAAGAAAGCAAGGTGGTCCATGAAGAGATGCCATGGAGATGCAAAGAGGAAGGTTTGAAAATGGGTCTCAAAAATGGGTTTTTCAAAGGTGCTCAAAAACTTAAGGATCTGAAGAAATATTCAAAGGAATGGTAGAAATCAAGTTTAGAAGCTTGGAGAAGTGATTTTCTAAGCAAGAAATGGTGTGGGAAAAGAGAAAATGCAAGAAGAATGGAGCTTGTGAATAGTGGCAATGGAGGAAGAGGAAGAAGGAATAAGAAGAAGTAAAAAGATGAAGGAATAAAAAAATAAAAAGGGGGCCAAAATTTCAGCCCCCTTTGCTTTATTTTAGCTTCAGTTGCTGAGTCAACTCAAGTTTAACCGAGTTGACTCGGTCAAACTTGAGTTGACTCGGTCAAAAAAAAATTTTGAAAAAAAAAGACAGAAAGAGAAAAAAGAAGAAAGAAGAAAAAGAAAAAAATTGAAAAAAAATGAAAGTGAATGAAACCAAAAAATGAAATGAAAAAATTTGAAAGAGAAATTTTTGAAATAAAGAGATAAAAAAATGGTCTTTAAAATTTTTAGAAATGTCTTCAAAATTTGTGGCATCAATTGGGTTGAAAAAAAGAAAGAAAGCAGGAAGAGAAAATTTTCAAATAAATAACTCAGGCTTTAAAATAAAAGAAAAGAAAGAAAAAAAAAAGAATTTCGCAAGGAATAAAATTGATCAAGTGAAACAAAAAGGAAGGGAAAATTCCCTAAATGGAGCGGATAAAGTCTCAGTCATCAAAATTCTAATTTGACTTTTCTTTTACAGATTTTTAGATTGAGCCGAATATAGTTCTCAGTCGCCTCCAGACTTTCAAATTAAGCCAAATATAGTTCTCAGTCTCCTACAGACTTTCAGATTAAGCCAAAAATAATTCTCAATCGCCTCTAAACTTTTAGATTGAACCGAATATAGTCCTCAATCGCTTCCAGACTTTCATATTGAGCCAAATATAGTTCTCAGTTGCCTCCAGACTTTCAGATTGAGCCAAATATAGTTCTCAGTCTCTTACAGACTTTCAGATTGAGCCAAATATAGTTCTCAGTCTCTTACAGACTTTCAGATTGAGCCAAAAATAGGTCTCAATCGCCTCCAGACTTTCAGATTGAACCGAATATAGTTTTCAATCGCTTCCAGACTTTCATATTAAGCCAAATATAGTTCTCAGTCACCTCCAAACTTTTAGATTGAGCCAAAATAGTTCTCAGTCGCCTCCAGACTTTCAAATTGTCACTACAGAACAAGTCCAATTAGGTATTGGGATAAGGGTTCAACTGTAGGTTGGTATAAGGTACTGGGATTCCTTTACTTGTAACTACTTGTTGTGATAATAGTGAATTCTTGGGAGTGTTGACCTTAAAATCACCCGGTGGGGTTTTTGCTGTGTAGGTTTTCCCTATTCGTAAACAAATCACTGTGTCAATTTATTTTCCGCTGCATTTTAACTTAGTTGGTGATTTGTTTGTGCTACCACACTTATTGCATGCAAATTGAATTAATTAATTAACTTGGCTAATTAATTGGTTAATTCATCACAAAGGGTTAATACATTCTTGGCCTATCAAGTGGTATCAGAACAGGCATACTCTGATTAGGTTTTAATCTTTGTTGTGTGATCTATTGACTCCTGTTTGTCATGGATAAAGGACAGTCTCTTATTATACTTCTTTTATTTGATGGCACTAACTATGCATACTAGAAAGTACGCATGAGAGCTTTCTTGTAGTCATTAGATGAAAAAGTGTGGCAAGCTGTGGAGATAGGCTGGACCAAGCCAAAGGAAGCGCCGACCAATTAGGATGATGCTAAGATCAAGGCAGCTAACTTCAACAGTAGGGCATTGAATGCTTTATTCAGTGCGGTCACGAATGAGGAGTTCAAGAAGATATCCTCTACTGAAACTACAAAGGAAGCGTGGACCATCCTCTAGACAACCTATGAAGGAACCAAGGCTGTCAAGGATTCAAAGATTCAGAGGCTTAGCACGAGCTTTGAAGAGATTAAGATGGAGGAGGATGAGTCATTTAATGAGTTCTATGCCAAGCTCAAGGACATAGTGACCTCAGCCTTTAATCTTGGGAAAACCATTCCCGAACCCAAGATTGTCAGAAAGGTGATTAGATCTCTACCCGAGAGATTTCATGCCAAGATCACCGCAATTGAGGAATCGAAGGATATTGACAAAATTCCTTTGACAGAGTTGGTTGGCAATTTGCAGACCTACGAGTTAGGTTTGACAAGGATAGGGAAATCTAGTAAGGGAAATAGCATGGCATTGAAAGCCAAGAGTAGTGACACAGATGAGTCTTCAGACGATGAAGATTCTAAGATGAAATCCTATTGATGGAAAAATACATGTTTATATCGTATACAAAACATATGCAGCGGAAAATTAATAGATCTACTTCATTCGCAATTGATAACATGCACTATGTAAATTTCAGAATATAAAAACAAGAGAGTGTACCTTGGTGCAGTGAAATTCAAAACCAAAAATCAGAATTTCTTGAGAACACTTTTATTCTTCACTCCAATTCCACTTTTGCCCAAGATGTGTGGTCTCTCAATTAGTTTCTATGAATGTGTTCAAGGGAGAATTAAAGAGTGTCCTACACTCACATACAAACCATTTCATGTACCTTCAAAATTCTGTATATTTCTCTCCTTATAACTGATTATCTAATTGGGCTAGCCTTTCAAGCCTTTCCAATTGGGCTTTAGTATGTGACTTGGAGTGGGATCAAAAGGAAACAAATAAGACACTAGCTCCAATAGGCCTTGGGCTTTTCTGTCAACTTTTGACAAGTCCAAAGTTACCATTAATTATATTTAATACCACTATATAAATATAATTGCACTCTAGTCCTCATTAATAAATTATATCCCAAGACTTTATTGTACATGCAACCTCTCCATAAAATATTCGTAGTAATACAAAGTCATGAATGTAGACTGCCACTTTGTAGATTACTACATCTTAATCCTTGAGTACCCGGTTTAATCCTTTTAAGTTATTCATCATATATTTATGAAATCCAATTTCATAAATATATACTCTAGTAATTACTTACTAAAGTGGTTAGGCCTAACACTTTGAATAACCGACCTCATTAAACTTATCTTAAGGGAATATTTTATTTCTCCGTTAAGAGATTATGAATTCCATCTTGAGAATATATGTTCCATCAACACTAAATGTGGCTGCCCAACATACTTAGGTTTTGACCGTTACTTTAGATCTCACTCCTGATATATAAAAACAACCTACACTTCATGATCATGTCCATTATTCTCTCAGGATTAAGAGTTCATGTAAATAGAAGTCGTGAGATTTATTATTCATTTGACAGTCGTTAGGAGAATAATAAATCTCACAGCAGTCCAATTCAATATGTCTTAACTTTTAAAACATATCAACATATCAACTAGAAGTCTCCACTTCCATGATCAAGACAAATCATCTTAGTTGATATGTTATAGTCTTTGCAGATGAAATGCCCAATTTCATCACCAACTACGAACTAAAATTCTGAATTTACAAAGAACTTGTGACTTATATTTTCTGTGACTAAATCACATAAATCACATACTATGCATCTCATGGACTATATGATAATGTCCAAATATTCATGTTACCATTATTTTAGATAATAATAAAATAACTTTATTAATCACAACATAAAGGCATACATAATGTCATACATAATAACATACATAGCATCATACATATTCGTATGGCATACATAATGTCATACGAATATAGTTCTCAGTCTATCTCCAGATCAGGCGAATACAGTTCCTAGTTACCTTACCTCAGATTGGGCAAATATAGTTCTCAGTCTACTTCCAGATTGGGTGAATATGGTTCTCAGTCTACTTCCAAATCGGGGGAATACAGTGTTGGAAAATCTGGTTTTGCATCTCATACAAAACGCACAGCGAAAACAACAATCACGGATCTACTTCGTTCATGAGAGATAACCTGTAACATTGAATTTTAGAACAAAGAATAGAAAGCGTACCTTGATGCAGTGAAATTCAAAGCCAAGACTTGAGAATACCTTTAATCTTCATCTCAATTCCACATGATGCCCAAGAAGTGTGGTCTCTCAATCAATCTTTATGTACATTGATTCTCAAAGAAAAATCCTTCTTCTTCTCCTTGTAGAGAAAAACTATTTTCTTTTCTTTTCATTATACGTACATTCTAACTACCATAGTTACTTTATTTAATAACTCTTATTAAATAAAAACTGATTATCTAATTGGGTTAACCTTTTGGACCTACCTAATTGGGTTTTAGTTTGTGGCTTGAGATGGGACCAAAGGGAACAAATAAGACTCTAGCTCCAATGGGCCTTGGGCTTATCTGTCAACTCTTGACAAGTCCAAAGTTACCATTAATTATATTTAATATCATTATATAAATATAATTGCACTCTAGGCCTTATTAATAAATTATATCCCAAGACTCTAATGATATCATATGACCCCTCCATGAAATATCCATAGTGAACAAAGTCATAAAGAATTGTCACTTTGTAAACAACTATTTTATCCTTGAGTACCTGGTTTAATCTTTTAGTTATTCATATTTATTGAAATCTAATTTCAATAAATATAAGCTTTAGTAACTCCTTACTAAAGTGGGCTCCCTAAATAACTAGTTCCCATTAAATTTATCTCAAGGGGATATTTCGTGTCTCTACAAAGAGATTATGGATTCCATTTTGAGAATATGTGTTTCCTCAACACTACATGTGATTACCCAACATACTGAGGTTTTGACCGTGAATATTAGATCTCACTCCTGATATATCAAAGTAACCTACATTTCATGATCAGGTCCACTACCCTCTCAGGATTAAAAGTCTATGAAATTAGAAGTTATGAGATTAATTATTCTGGCAATAGTTGTTGATTGAATAATTAATCTCACAGTAGTCTAGTTCAATATGTCTTAACTCTTAAGACACATCAACACATCAACTAGATGTCTCCACTTTCATGATCAAGACAAATCATCTTAGTTGATGTGTTATAGTCTTTGCAGATGAAACGCCCAATTTCATCACCGACTACGAACTACGTTTTGAGTTTACAAGGAACTTGTGATTTATATCTTTTGTGACTAAATCACATACAATGCATCTCAAGGACTTTGATAATGTCCCGTTAGTTCATTTATATATAGTCTCATATAATTAAACAATTTAATTATTTATGACATGCAAATAAATTGGATTTTAGAGCATAAACCCCAACATACAATTCCTAGTCATTTCATTCTAGATTGGGCAAATATAGTTCTCAGTCTACCTCCAGATTGGATGAATCCTAGTCATCTCATTCCAGATCGAGAGAATATAGTTCTCGATTTCCTCATCAACATTCAAGATTCTATCCAAGTTCATCAATTATCAAGTAGATTAGGTCTCCATAGTTCTTTTTTTTTTTTTTTTTTTTTGTAAAACAAAAAAACACTAGTTCTACACCCAAAGATTCTAAGGCAAGGAATCTTTAAAAAATCAACGTCGATTAAATCATGGTAAGGGTTCAACTGTAGGTTGGTATAAGGTACTGTGATTCCTTTACTTGTAACCGCTTGTTTTGATAATAGTGGATTCTCGGGAGTAATGACCTTAAAATCACCCAGTGGGGTTTTTGCCGTGTTGGTTTTCCCCATTCGTAAACAAATCACCCTGTCAATTTATTTTCCGCTGCATACTTAGTTTATTGGTGATTTGTTTGTGCTACCACGCGTTTGCATGTTAAATTGATTAATTAATAAACTTGGCTAATTAATCAATTAATTTATCACAATGGGTCAATTCGTTTTTGGCCTATCATTAAGAATATAGATCTGCAATTTTTCTCCATGTTTCTCAAAACCAAAATTAGATCTACAATTTTTCTCCATGTTTCTCAAAACAAAAATTAGATCTACAATTTTTCTCCATGTTTTTTCAAAACCAAAATCAAATCTGCATTTTTCTCTATGTTTTTTTCAAACTAAAACCAGATCTGCATTTTATTTATAAAACCATATCTGCATTTTATTTATAAAATCTTATCAGTATTTTATTTATAAAATATCAGCATTTTATTTATAAAATCTGATATGTATTTTATTTATAAAATCTGATATGTATTTTATTTATAAAATCTTATCTGTATTTTGTTTACAAAAATCTACCCTATTTAAAAAAAAAAAAAAAAAAAAAAAAAAAAAAAAAAAAAAAAAACCAGATCTACATTTTTCCAAATAAAAATCTTGTCTGTTTTTAATAAAAAATCAAATCTACATTTTTTTCAAAAAAAAATCTTACCCCTGTTTTTAAATAAAAAAAATAAAAAAACCAGATCTGTTTTTCTTTCATAAAAAAATTGGTGTTTTCAAAGAAAAAATTTGTTTTTCCCCACATTTAAAAATCCAAACCAGATCTAAATTTTTATTAAAAATCCATTCTTTTTCTTTTATAGAAACTCAAAATTAAATTTTTCATCAAACATTCTCATCAAATCTTTTCACACAAAATAAAGTGCAGCTCTAAGGTTCTTAAATAGCGTTTTAACCCTAGGTCTAGGATCTGATATGGCATGTGTTGTACATCATTTGACATTTTTTATGGGTATTTAATGGTCATTTAAAGTCTAGAAGACCAAACTCTGTCTGGGTAGGATGGGTACTTAACACCTTCCCATCCTATAACCTAGCCCCCGAACCTTAGAATTTTTGGTTGGTAGATAGTGTCTTATTTTATTTTGGGTAGAATGTAACTAGAAAACAAAGCTTTGTATTTTTCCTTTTTTTTATTAGATTGTACCTAGGAATCAAAGCAAAGTAAAGTTCTTTCTACCAAGCTGTAATTGTTTCCAATCAATGAAAATGCATACTATTCAAGATATATTGTAGTTTGTAATGTTTTCTTATTTTATTTATAAAGTAAGTGGTGACTCCATATAATCCTGAAAAGGGAAGGTGCTGATTTCTACACCTTTTTCTAAGAGAACCAAGTTTTCCAGTCTCTCATCAGGAGGGATCACTAGAGAGTGACGTTGTTCCATGACAGTAGGGGTCAAGGATTAACTCAAGGTGAAACTACCTAAACAAGAGCTAACCCACTCTGATTCCACTTGTTTATTTGTTTAGACCCCTTAAAACAGATTGTTTAAACCTAGTGAATTAGCCAAGTAGTTACTTAGGTTAATTATGAGATCTAAGTTAAATAACAAAATATTATATCATGCACAGCAGAAAAGAAAGAGACACAATGATATGATTACCCAAGAAAACCAATGAAACAAACCGTTTTAAGGTAAAAACCTGGGGAGGATTTGACCTAAATATTCTCAAGGTAAACAAATTCACTAGAAAAAATTGAAGTTTACAAAAGATTTAACCCTAAATCTAATGCTACCTCTAGTAGAACTTACTAACACGACCACATGTAGCTTCAACTCCACGGACTCTTCTCTCTTAGATTTGCTGAACACAAGCTCCCGCACTTATGACTTTGAGATCCCACTCAAAGGTTTCAAATCACTAGTCATTGTTGATCTTGTAGCAGCAACTAGATTCCACCAGCACTTAATTGTAGATCTCGTTCCGGTAGAGACTTGTAGAGTTAGAAGGTTATAGAACCTTACAGATCTAACAGGAGTAACTCACAAGTCTTCCAAGAGTCTTCAAAATGTAGTTAGGGTTTTCCTGTTATACTTAGAATTGTTGGACTGAAACCCTAAATTTTTTTGTGGGCTTGGGCCTGATTTAAATTCTGCAAAATTTGATTTTCTGCGATTTTCGATTGGTCGGATCTAATTTTCGATCGATCGAGCTTCATGGAACTTGAACTCTCCTTTCTGCAGCTTGAATGTTCTTGAATCTTGATTTATACAATCTTGAGCAATGTCTAACACCTAATCTAGACATGTTTTTGTTCTTGGTTCACCAACATAGGAATCTAAACATTTAATCCTAAATCTTTAGAACCTAACACAATCAATCAAACTAAAAAATCAAACATTTATTTTGTCTTTATTTCAAACCTCATACTATTATCAAATATAAATATATAATATGCAAGGTAATAATTCAACAACTTAAATCATTACTACCAAATATATTATCTATATATCATATCATATACTATATATAATAGCAGAAGTCTTTTCCTGCAATTAAGGCCGTGCTGCCATGTAGGAAAATTGCCCATCTAAAATTCTGCCACGTTCACGCTTTTTTTAAGCAATAAATTATACCGATTCACATTAAAACACCATTTGATAGTTTCTCCATATATAAATAAAAAATAACTGGTTAAAATACAAAGAAGCCTGGGACACGGAGAGAAATAGAGAAAGAGGCGATGAGGCCTAGGACACGGAGATGAAATAGAGAATAGAGAAGGAGGCAGAGTTTAGGAAGATAGAGAGACATCTCAGCCTAGCACCACCGTTGGACTTTGACAACCAAAAATCTTGCTTCCCTCAACCAACGGTACTCTGTTACAGGGTGAGTTTTCTTTTTTTGCTTTCTTTGATTTTTGATTTTTGATTTTTTTAATAAATGTTTAAAAGAAAAAAAAAACAAATTCTTGAGATAATTATGATTTATGATTACTGCAGTTTAGGTCCCTCGCTAGACTTAGACCGCCGGAATTGCAAGCACATAGAGAAAGAAAAATCTGCCACCATCAGAGAGACAGGCCGTGTACCCATAACTAGTAAAGTTTTTGTTTTTGTTTTTGTTTTTTTCCTTTTCGTTTTCAAATCTAGGAATTGAATATAATTTAGGTTTGAATTTCTTGGGAGGATTGGTTTAGATTTAGATTTTTTAATAATTTACTCATATGCTGCACATAACCAAATTGGCTTATGTTTTCATAAAAACGATTCCAGAGAATAATAATGGTTTATCGGTCTTATTATGTTTTCACTAATGTTGGTATTACCGTGTTGGTAGTAATTATTGTAATACATGCATTTTTTTTGTTCAGCGACACCAGCCTCCATGAAACCAAGTGTTGTTGTTTCTCTTACACATACACTAGATGTTTGATAAAATTTCTAAGTGATTTTTTTTGTTATTCTAGAAGTCATAATACATGGAGATTGGTAAGGAAGAAGATAAGTAAGGAATGTGATGCTGTGTTGTTGATTTAATCAGGGTGAGATGTGTTTCTTAGCCTTATTTTCTCAATGTCATTTTTTATGGTATGTAAAAACATGACTAGCTAGGTTGCTTATGCCTTTAGACAATTAAAGAATTTTGAACAAAAATTATCCAACTCATGATTTCGAATTGGCTGCTATAGTTTTTGCTTCGAATTTGATGGTAAAGTATTAAGTGTTAATAATAGGCCTTTGGTTACAAAATTGTACACTTTAAGTTTACTTTTGGCTAATTGTGAAAACAAAAATGGTTAAAGCAGGAGGGAGTGGATGTGGATGACATAAAGAAACAGTTGAAGGAAATGGGGGAAGAAGTGGCTGCACTGCATGAGATGCAAGCCAAGGTCGAATCCCATATGGATTCTGCTCAAGGTTTTCTCTTTTGTTTTTTTGGGTTTAATTTCACAATGTCAGAGATTATGATTTTTATTCCATTGATTAAATTTTTATTGAAGTTGATTACAAATATAGAAAATGTTATAGATTGAAGTAGTATTATTATATGGGTTGGAGCATATGCCTTAGATTGGTGTAATGGTTTCAATTTGAATATGGCTGGAAAGAATTTTAGAAAATAATCATGGATTATAAGGGTGATAGTCTTTTGGAGTCCCAAAATCCCTATAAAAAATTTATGGACTATCAATATTCTTTATCCGAGCTATTCTTTATTTGTCATCTTTGATACTTTTTTATTTTTTATTCCTTTTTGTAGATGTATGTTTCCAATTCTTAGTGCATTTTGCATCTCATCCTCATGAAAAATAAGTTTGTCTTAAATTTAATTATGTTTAGCACTTGCCTTTGGTGTTTGGGTGGTATTTCTATCTTTGTGGCTTGGAGTACTCTGTTACTTTTGAGTAAACAAGTAATTTTTTGGGGACTATTCTTTCTTCCCAAGTCAATTATATTACATATAAGATCCTTTATAAAAGTTCAAGTTCATCTGTTAAGTTTGCAACCTTAATTTAATGTAGTATACATCGATCAAAGCTAGGAAATGTATAGTTTTTAGGTTTTCTTCTTTTCCTATTACTAACCAATCATATTGACAGTTTATGCTTGATGCGTTAGTGTACAATATTGTTGATTAAAATCATAATGGTTGTTGGGGTTGTACTACTCTTTGTATTTCTATGATTGGTAATGTATAGGTAACAACCATATAGTTTATATCTATTATATACAATCTGTTCTACCAAAAAAAAAAGTTATAATTTGAGTTGGATTTCTTTGTCGCAGGGATTGTGCTAAGCTATTGATTTGCTTCTACTACCCCGCTACAAAAGCCAAATTAAAGGTGAGACATCGAAAATCCCACATCCTTAATGCGATGGTGTTGCTCTTTTCATCCTAGAAAGATCATGGAGACATTATCCAAATCATAATTATTTTTAGCCTAACCATATAATGGAGGTGTGGTTAATTACTTTTGGGTTGTAAGCTATTAGAATCTTCTGATTAGTAGATATTATTGAATGTACCCAAAAAAGCATTGTATTAGAAAGAAATAACAAGCTCACATTTTTTTTACATACTTCAAAGGGATTAGAACTATAATTATTAGATGACAATGTTAAATGTAAATGTCTAAAATTGCTTTCAAATTCAAAACAAGAACCAAAACATGTAACTGACTAGACAAGAGATGGCAATTAGTAAGATACTTGAAAGTTCAAATAGCGTATAAAACACTATGAACGTTTAGACCCTCAATTTACAAATTACCAAATCAAGCTTAATATCAAACAATGTATGTGTGAAAAATGAACATAAGCTTATAACAGAATTGATAAACAATCTCAACCAAATAAAATCACATCCACAGCAGAAATTAAATGGCAAAGATTAAGGAAAGAGAGATGCAAACACAAGGACAACACAGCGATGTGTTATCGAAGATGAAACCGAAGTCCTCGGCGTAAAACCTCTCCGCCGCCCTCCAAGCAGTCAATAATCCACTAAAGAATTAAGTTGGGATACTTGAACAGCAGAAGACCCTTCAAGTCTAATCTACCCAGTGTACCTAAGCCCTCCAAGCTCCTACTCCAACGAGGTTACACCGAACCTATTTCTTCTTTAGCTTACCAGATTCCGCTATAGCCCATAGCATCAACCAATAACTATTGGTTCATTCCTAACTGCTTCCCAAAGCACCAAAAAAGTCTTCTCACTGATATGGGTATGGTGAGAAAATGATTTGGCTAAGAACCTCTCAAGGATGTAACAATGGAGAGGGTGAGAGTAGAGGAATTTGAAGAGTCTCTATGTAAAGATTGTGGATGAGTCAATCTTGTTTTTCTCTAGGGTTTCTCTCTCAAAATTCTCTCTGGAAGCTCTCTACATTTCGTGGGTATAAGGGGTATTTATACTATTGTGAAAATGGAATGCGAAGAGTCAGTTTTTCCAAAACAGAGCTGGCTAGCGACTTGACTGAGTCGCGAGTTCAAGCCGCAAACTAACTGAATGGCCAGTCTGGACTTTTTGTCCTGTAGTGCTACAGCTAGCATGACGGTTCAGCTTCTCTGCATGCTTCACTCGTGTGCATCTTCTGCCGGCTTGCAAGCCGCGAGCCACCCGCGAGATCTAGTCGCGAGTCCCTGCTTCACTGCAGAGTCTTGAGCATTTCTTCACACTCTCTCACATACTACCCTTACATGATTTCCACCTAAATACAGGGTTTCTAAGTGCTGAGTTATAAGCAAATTGGCACGGAATAAAGCCAACATAATGGTTGATTAAATTCAATCTTACAATACTAAAATTATTTCTATTGGAGTGATCATTTCAAAAGTTGAAGTGAACATTAAAATAGAGGGCAGAAACTTGAAGATATTAAATTTCTTTTCTCTTTACAAAAACAAGTTTTTTTTTTTTTTTAGATAAAAGTAACACACGATTTTCTGGTAATTAATGTCAACCTTTGAATTTGCCATAATATTGTGTAGTCTGATTAGTTCCCCGTCTGAAATTTTTGTGCTCTCATAATAAACTAAATGCTATTGTTATTTGACAGAGGAAGTGTCTAATGTATGCTTATTGTGAAAGATTTCCTTTGTAACTATTAGTTAGGAATGAAGAGTTTTTAGCTTTATCATTTGAGTTCTTAAAAGGGAAATAGTATTTTTCACTATAGTAAATAATTTTTTTTTCCCCCCTATTTCACGGGTCTGCGTCTAGTATATATAATACCGAAGCCTCTACTAGCTCCACAATTTTCCACGTCAGCATTTTTATTTATTTTTAAAATCTGATTTTTTTTCTTTTTATTAAATATATATACTCTCCGTCTATGAATAATCTCTTTTTTAAAGCAACCTTTAAGTTTTTTTATCGATCACTCTCTCTCTCTCACAATGGCTGACACCACTGACACCGCCACCGTCACCGCCTTAGGAAAACACCATAGCTGCTGTTGCTGATGCTGCTCCACCGCCACCGCCACAGGAAATCACTATTCCAAAGACAGAGACAAAACGCTGGGGCGATGAAGAAGACGACGAGCCTTTGGAGGACACGGCTACTTCGTTAACTTCGCAACAGGACAAAGTCACTGCTGAACTCAACGTCGAGGCCTTGACCATCGACGACACCAAAAGCACCGTCAACAAGTACCTCGATGAACCCCAAGATACTCACATCACTACGATACCATCAATCTCTCACATCACCAAGATTTGACTTTCTTTATTTGCCTGATCCTAATTAGGGTTTCGATCAACTCAATACCTTTGCTGCTACTTTTGGTTAAATAAAATAAAGTACTGATTTTGATTATAGTTTGAGATCCTAATTAGGGTTTTGAATCTTTATCATTGATATTAATTTCTGTTTTGATGCTTATACAATGTGGTAAGAGATATAGTGTTCTATAGTTTTAATTCCTATTATTATGTTACTTGGAACATGAATGCAGAAACACACATGTATAGTTGAGTCTAATAGATATGCTTTTTTTTTTTTTTTTTTTTTTTTTTTTTCATTTTTCAATTTTGGGTTTTGATATATTAGGGGGTTAATTTGATGTAGGTTACTGTGAATGATACCCAGTATACATTGGTGAGTACTTTCGAGGACTTGAATCTGTCAAAAGAACTGCTGAAGGGTTTATAAATTGAGATGAAATTCCAGAAGCCAAGTAAAATTCAAGCTATTAGTTTGCCCATGATTTTGACTTCTCCCTATAAGGATTTGATAGCCCAAGCGCATAATGGTTTTTCTGTCAATTTAAGGATTTCATTTTTAATTAGGTTTTTCTGTCAATTTAGGGATTTCAATTCCTAACCCCTTTTTCTCTCTATTCATTTTTGTTGAAGTCAGGGAAACACTCATAGAAAATCAAATTCTACAGGTTTTGTAAGAAAGTGGAGATAGTATTGAAGAGCCTCCCAACCGTCAAAATCTGACATATGGCCATTAATGATTGATTCATAATGTGATTATTTTGTGCAGATTTACTGTTCGACATTGCACTGAATAGCATCATGATGATATGTTTCTTCTTCTTCTTTTGATTAAATAATAAATAAATAAATAAAATTCATGTTTGAAAAAGGCACAATCTTTCTTCTCTATTCTAAACCAACCATAAACTTTGCCACCAATTAGATTCAATTTCTGAGAAGAACATTAATCTAGGATCTGGCTACTTTTGTCAAGCAGTAGGTGTCTGTTGGGTATTTGGAGTGCAGTTTAATTGTGGAAAACAAGATGTCTATATTTTGGAGGGTTTAATTTGAGAGATTATATAAGTTTACCGCATTATGCATGTTTATTGTGCATGATTTAATATTAGTAGGTTGTGTACTTTTGGTTTCTAAGGTTTTGCTCTCAAAATATATTTTTGAATTCAGAGTTATAGTGTTATGATCTATTTAAAGTAGTGAAACTATTGATTTTCATATAAATGTTTTGTGGTCTTTGGTGAGCTTCATTGGATTAGTGATGTGAAATTTAGTTAATTAATACCCATTTGGTGTCAAAGCATATAAGAAAGTGATTATTGGTATATGGATGCATTTACAGTTTCTTATGGCATTATTCATGATAAATCAAAAGGCATATATTACACCTTTATACAAAGTTTTTTTGTGCAATAGACCTTATACCTAAAGCTTCAGGTTCTGTCTTGAAACCCCGTATTTTTAGAATTGTGATCTTGGATTTAGAACAATTAGATTTTCCCCAAGAGGATCTTCACTTCGAATCAGATTGAATTGCATATTTGAGATTTGAACTTGAAATTACAAAATTAGTCAAGGTTAATAGATAAATTTTGAAGACAAGATAAAAATCAGATTATATCTGAAATTTTTATTTGCTAAGCTTGCATTAGATTGGCTGTTTTAGGACAGTGCTTTGAGATTCTTTTATGTAGTGGTTTGTGCAAAATGAGTCTCCACAACTTATAGGGTAACTAAAGTGTTAATTAAGCTACAAGACATTTGGCTGCCTTTATATTTTAAAATGCTCTGTGTTTTCTATCCCTTCTTATTTTCCTTACCTATCCATCAAGTGCCCAGGAATATTGAGAGTTCACAATAATTTTTTAATGAAACAAGCCGGACTATTTTCAGCATAAACCTTAAGCTAGAGAGAGAAAAAAGAAGAATAGGATGCTGTAGGTTATTAGCAACAAATAACACAGAAGTTGTGCTTGAATTTGTATGCAGTAAGTTTCACTCTATTTAATTTGATCATGTTCAATTGAGTTATCAATCATAATGGCCATGCTCTTTTTTTTTTTTTTTTAATATACCTATATGAATTAATTAGATTGCTCTGCCCGTTTGTAAGTAATTAGCCATTTGTAGTAAATTTGGAATGATGTCCAAGCGGCTATCAAGGCTATTGGAGCATTTAAAGCCAACGGCAATTGCTAATGCAGGTGTGATTTCAGTGTGAAAAGCAAAATGCTGGTGAGTTTCATTTAGTTTCCATTTATTTTATAATGTATAAATCATTAAATTGTGTTTAACATTCATGAGCTTATAACGTGGTAAATAGTGCTTATGAACCATTAGTTAAGGTGCCTTACCAAGCTCTTATAAAATATGTGTGAAAACGTGAAAGAAAATATACGTGCAATGTGTGTGTGTGTGTATATATATACACACAAATGTAATCTTTAGTACAATTACTTATTTGTTTTAATTTATATTACTTATAAATGAATTGCATGAGGTTGATTAACTGTTTTTGGCACATTACCAATTATTTTTAGCTCTTTTTTTAGTGTTACATTTTGCTATAGGCTTTTGTTTCTTTGAATTCCAAACCAATTGAGAAGGGAAATTCAGGTATCAGTGGAGCAAAAGTTTTATTTTAGGAGAAAGAGCTGAAAATTGGTAGTTTCATCATTGTCATGTAATAGAAAGTTCCAAGCTCATGCAGCAAATTGCGCTTAAGTTCTTGAATGGTAGGGTATAACATGGGTTCCGAAATAGGTGCCTAGGATCAACTTAAGGATAGTGTGTGCTAGGTTGGATAATTGATTGATTGGTGTTATTATTGCTTTCATATGCCTCTTATATCTATGACTGAATTCATAGACAGCTTACCTTCTTCCATTAAGAATTTTCCAATTTTGTTATTACAACTTGAGCTTTGCATTTTTTCCTTGCTTATAAAAAAGGATATAAGTGCAATTTATGAAAGTTAGAATAACAATTTGTTATCATTTTTCTTTATTAAATGAAGATAGAAGAAAATTTGTTATATATTTTTTAGTTTTTCATAGATATGTGTTTGTATATGAGTTTGTTTAATTTTATATTTCTGTCTAATTTATTGGTCTCTGTGATGTTTCCAGCAAGATAGTTTTCCTTTTTTGGTGATTTTTTATTGGCTTTACTTACACTAAGTGCTGTTTGTATGCCTGTTAATCAAATAGTTCGATGAAAGCGATAGATATAAGTGCAATTTATG
>JARYZH020001177.1:0-37909 GCA_030021035.2 Notholithocarpus densiflorus | reverse complement strand
AAGAAAGAAAGAAAGTCGGTTCTACACTACTATAAAAGCCCCAAAGCTCTCATAAATCAAGGTACGCATAATTCATCCCAACTCTAGCACTCTAGAGTTGTGAAAAGCTTTTTAACTTAATTTTCGGAGGGTTTTTGGCCGATACCACACTGGTACTCTCCTAAGGTCTTCTTGTTCTGTGTTGTGTAGGTATTGTCTTGAGTATGTAAGGATTGTGACATACTGACAATTTTCAGCATCATCAAGTTGCAAATAGCGTCAGACAACTACAACAAGACCACAAGTTTCTTGGTTAGGGAGGCTATGGTTATAATTCTCTCTTAACTTTTATGCTTTAGAAAAGTTAACATAATCCTTTTGCAGAAAAAAATTGAAATCATTGCGGCTACCATGATGCTTTATATATGTGTGTATGTGTGTGTTCTAAAGCAAAGTCGGCTAGGATAGTTTGTAAAGTTAGGTTAGCCTCTTATCATAGTCGGCACAAGTAATATTATTACGAGGGCAATTATTAGATATGTGTCTAAATTCTAATAGTACACTGGACCCAAGCCTGTTTCTATTTCGAGAGTTAGATGAACGGTGTTGACCAACTCAAAGCCACATGAACATAACTATTAGACATATATTCGTGTTCATGAAACGCATTGAATGTTCATAGTGTAATATAAAAAAGATGGGGTCGCACTTGCACCAAAGCGAGGAAAGCTATATTATAGTATGGTTTTTAAAAAATTATATACTTATTTGTGTTCATGTGTTTTTGAAATTGTTCAATTAATATTCTAAGACCAAATTGGAAGAATTATGGCCTGTTTGAATTTAGGGAGGAGGGAGGGAGAGTGGAGAGGAGAGGAGAGGAGTAAAGTAGTGTTAGCTGAAAATATGCTAATTGTGGGTCAATTCTACTTTACTCTACTCTCTGCTCCCCTTCCATCCCCTCAATCCAAACAGACCATTAATAAGTACACAATCAAGTAGCTTGGAAGTAAATTTAAGTGCAAGTATATAATGGACATTCAATAATGTTTATTCATGTCTCAAGGCATGTCTGGGGTTTGGGGTTTTGGACCAATCCTTTCTCGTTATACTTATGTACGGATATGAATAATTTCTAAAGAAAATATAGAGATACAGGAGTTGAAGGATGAAATATCTATTTTAAAGGAACAAGTGGTTTACTTTATTTGAGAATTTCAAACACATCCTAATACTGGCTTTTTATAAATTTATTTAGGGTTTGTTTGGTTGGAAAAGTAGAAAAGTGGGAAGATAGAAAATTGAGAAGATAGAAAATTGAGAAAATAACAGAAATTTAGTTTTCTCTCATATTTGTTTGGTTGGGATGATGAAAAAGTAGAGAGATGGAAAATTCATTTGCTTGATTGAGAAGAAAAATGAAGTTATTATGAATTTATAATTATATCCTTATTAAATAAATAAAAGATAACACTTTTTTTTTTATTAAAAAATTGTGTAGTATGAGTGGTACTTCCGCACTAAAAAAAAAAAAAAAAAGTTCAAGAACCCAACACTTTTTCATCAAAAAAAAAAAAAAAAAAAAAAACTAACTAATTGTTAAGAAAATTAAGGATAAGCATACAAGAAAATAAAAAGAAAAGAAAAATAAATAAAAGATCAGCACAAAAGAAAAAAGAAACCGAATGAACTTAGAAATAGAAAAAGACAAAAGAAGCAAAGAAGAAAAGGACAGAAAAGTTCAAAACATCTAAACATTAGGCTGGGGTAATATCATCCAAAACATGGCCAGGTAATTTCGTTTGAATTTTCTTTCCGAATTGGAAGGATTGAATTTTGGTAGGCCCAGAGAGAAGACTTTCGAGCCCTAAAAATTTTCTCCCACCTCTTTCCTCCCAACCAAACACACTCATTATCCATTTTCTCTCTCCCATGTTCTATCTACTTGGTTTTCAAACAAACAAACCCTTAATGTATATTGATGTGGGATAAGACATGGGGTTTAAAAGTTTAACAATATACCAAAGAAATTTCTAAAAATTATATAACTTTTTTTCTTTCTTTTATGAAAAATGTATAATGTAATGGCTAGAAGAAAGTGTTAGCCACATCTATACTTATACCCCAAAGCAACTAGTCAAGTTATAATTTGAGTTTTTTGTAATCACTTATATACCTAAAAAAAATTACCTAATAAACACTATCTGTAGGACTCCTTAAGTTTGAGGCAACATTTATGATTAACACACACACACACATGTATATATATATATATATATATATATATATATATATATATATAGAGAGAGAGAGAGAGAGAGAGAGAGAGAGAGAGTATGGACAAGCACGCACACAAATGATATATGTAATACTTTGACCAATATATATCATAAAATGTCAATTGTGTGAATACTAATTGTTATTTAAATGTGGGTTCCAGTTAGCTCAATTAGTGAAATGTCTGATAGTTGAATAAGAGATCTGAGATTCAATTCCCGCCTACAAAAAAAAACTGATTAGTGTCTTGGTCTGATGATAAAGAGTTATTATTAGGAGCGGACTCCATAGGTTAAACTCTCTAAAAAAAATTGTTATTTAAATGTTAGAGAACCAATAAAAAATAGCAAGCATATCCATTATTGAATTTATTTGCTATGTAAGCTACGTTGTAATTTTTTCATAGTAAAAACTCCACTTATAATTCTCATATAATTAGATAAACCTCAAGTATAGCTTATATCGGTTTTTTATTAACTCATAAAATGATTAAATTATAACAATTTTATACCATATAGAAACCATTTGTGCGTCCAAACTTTTAGAAGTTAACTTGAAAATAATTATTATATAATTATTTCAAATTCCATTACACATTTTTATAATCATTAATGAGATACTACAGAAGAAAATATAAATATATATATATATATATAAAATTAAGATAGGTAACATTATGATTTGAACTTAACTTTTGGTTCTTTATTTTGCCTTTTTTTAATTTTCTTTTTCTTTTTCTTTTATAACATTTGAGCCTTAAATTTATTGATATAATATAAAATATTTTCCTTATATTTTTTAAACGAAAATTGACATATAGAAGAGATATATAAGAATTAGTTGACTTTAAACTGAATACTAAATACTAAAAGTGTCATTTGAATAGTATGAATGACAAAGTAGTTAATCTTAAAAAAAAAAAATTACCTTCAAATTACTTTCAAAAATAAGGAATATCCTCCAACTCACTATTTAGGGATCGAAATAATTATACATATGTATTATTAAAATAAGTCACAAGACTTGTTTTAAAAAAATCACGCAACTAAAAGTATATGTACATAATCATTTCAACTACCACAAATTAAGTTGGATTTTTCTCCAAACGAGATAACATCTATCCTACTCTTAATCCCTTTTCTTCCTTGAATCACCTAATCCCACTCTTCTGTACTTTATTTTGAATTGCAGAAAATATACTTTTCATACTTGACACAAATAACAAATTAATCAATTGATTCATCTATCTAGCCAAAGAAATGAGATTTAAAAAAAAAAAACATAATGAGAATGACCCATGAAGCAATAAAAGGCTTGGAAGAAGATACTAGGTTGCTTCCAATCTACCCAAAGGAAAAAAAAGAAAAAGAAAATGATGCTATTTTGTCATGCCCAAGCCTCATGTTCCAGGAAGAATCCTCAAATAAAAGTCATCGAAGTCTACCTACCACCACGAGCCCCAATGCTAACGTGGCCACCCGGTGATGAAGTCAGGGTGGTATATATATATATAAAAGAGAGCTGTTACATCCACAATATTTTCATAATATTTTTACAATAAATCACAAATAGTTAGTTGTTGTTGGTTCAAATTTGAATCTAACACTAAGATTGCTATTTTTTCCAAATAATAACAACTAGTAACAACCTATTACTTAAAATTTATTATAAAAATATTATTAACGTGTCATTTCCTTGTCTATCATCTAAAATCTACATAGCTTGTGACTTATGTTGCTTCGTGGAACCAAATATATATATTATTTGCATCAATATCTTTCTTCCAATTCCATCCTTAAATAAAATGAAAAATCCAATTTTGCCTCAAAGACTTTCCAGAAACCCTTCCATTCCACATGATGCTAGCTCATGCCAAACAGTTCTCCGCCACACCTTCACGTGCTTGTCTCACGTGCCATCACTTGGAATCTACCATTGTTTCCAAATTAACGGTCATGATCTCTTTAATCAAAGTCATACTTTTGACCACGTTTGAAGCCTCCATAAATAGCCAAGCACCCCACGCTCTCTTCCTTCCTTCTTACAAAAGGAAGAGTTTGGTTCAAGTCCTAAAGTTGTTCCTCATTTTTCTTCATCTGGGGGCCATGAGTGAAACCATGTCTGGCCCTGAAAACTGGCTCCAATTCTATCAACAACAAAACCTCTCTACTTCTCAGATGTCTGATTCCACAATTGTAACCACTACTGTCACTTCCTCTAGCATGTTGAATAGTCCAATTGGGTCCGGCAATTCTAGCGCAAACACTGGTCACTTGAGCCCAGAAGGCCGTGTATCCAAGCCAATACGTAGGAGATCCAGGGCTTCTAGACGAACCCCAACAACTTTACTCAACACAGACACTACAAATTTCAGAGCCATGGTGCAACAATTCACTGGCGGCCCTACTGCACCCTTTGCCTCAGGAGCTCACCATGGTGCACCACCAAACTTTGGTTTTGCATTAGGAACCAACCGTCAAGCTCATCATCATCCAGCAATGATGTTACCTCCTACAGGTCATGGATTTCATTTACAGCCTCAACAACAGTTACTGTACCCTCATCATCATCATCATCAGCAAGGCCAGCAGCAATACATGTTTTCTCTAGGAAACAATAGTAGTAATAGTACACATCATGGTCAAGATCATGCTCTTCTTCAAAGGCTTGGAAGCTCAAGACCCAGTAGTAACTTGGGATCAGTAGTCTCTGATGGGTTTGTGATTGAAGGTGTTGGTGTTCCATCTTCCTCACAAGTACCTCCTGCTTCAACTGTTAGGCCCTCCAATGAGAGTAGGAGTAACAGTTTCTTGTTTTGAGAAAAAGACATAAAGAAGAAAGTTAGGTACTGACTTGTCTTAGGGAGAAATTGTTGACCAATGTAAATACATTTCCTTTTCTTTTCACTTTGATAGAAATTGTCGGCTACACTTTAATGTGGCTTAGAATTTGGATTGGGGGGGAATTTTTTCTTTTCTTTTTTTTTTTTTTTTTTTTTTTTTTCCTCTGGGTGCTATTCCTGACTTCATATTCTGTTGTTTCTGGATTGATGGGAATTTGGCAAATGACCCTTTGGCTACCTAATTTTAGGGAAATCAATGTTTTTTTTTGTTGTTTTTTTGTGGTGCGGTTGCAATGAATATATTCAATTACGTTGGATTGCAAATGTGTTTATTAAATTCAGTCAACCCACTTGTTTTTCTTTTTAACAATTACCTTTATTTATTATTTAGATGTTGAAACCGATCGTCTTTTAATTGATTTGTTTTTTTCTTCTTTCGAACATAGTGGTTTCAGACTCAAACCGTCATAATTGTAGAAATTAACTGTGGATTAGATATTCTTTATTTTATTTTTTTATTACTATTATTTCTATTTTCTTGCAGAATTATATATTAATTAGATCATTTTTCTTGGTAAAATCTCTGAAGGTTTAATTAGGGATTTGAGGTTCATTCTCTACTTATACCAAAAACAGATTGGTGCATTGGTCTGATGATAAAGAGCTATCATCAAAAGCGTATGTGTTCAAAATCTCTTCCAAAAAAAAAAAAAAATACTAAAAATAATAAAATAGAAAAATGAACTTGTGAAAACCCATATGAAATACTAGTTTATTTTTTATTTTATTTATTTATTTTTTTACATTCAAAATACTAGTTAATTTTTCCTCAGAAAAAAAAAAAATACTGGTTAATTTATTGAAAGCTATATATGATCCTTAGTACATTCAGCTAAATTGACTACCGATTCTTCTCCAAACAATTTTGACTACTGATAATTTCACATTACATCATGGATAAATTATAATAATAAATTAACACACTAATTTGAGATTAATTTACAATCATCCACCATCTAAGTTTTTGTCCAATTTATCAATTAGCAAAAAGATAAATCTTAAATAAAAAATGTTCGTTACAGAATTTCCATCATTCATAAAACATATTGCAAATGATCTCCTAGTTTAATATTGATTGTTCAATTAAAACTTTAAACTTTTTAAGTGTTTCAATTTTCATTTTCAACAAGTTATTACGAACTAAAGTAACAAAAATTAAATTAAATTATACCTAAAATTTATTTCGATACTAAAAGACATATATGTCACTTGATATCTCTTTTTTTGGGGAATTTAAGCAGTATCTAGTGCTGAAATGAACTCATAAAATGGTGGCATTTTTATTAAATTTTGCTTATCTGTTAGGATTTCTTAAGTTGTTTCATCAGTCTTTTTTTTTTTTTTTTTTTTTTTTTTTTTTTGTTGTTTCTAAATTAGGGCGTTTAAAGCCTTTCGTGGATTTCCATTAAAATTTTTTTTTTGAGCAAAAATATAGTAGTATTTACTATTTAGGACAACCAAAAAAAAAAAAAAAAAAGACTTTATGAAACTATACCTACCTATTAAAATAAGCTATAACAAAAAAAAAGCTTTTTATTTTTCCTTTTATTTATTTATTAGCAAAACGCTAAAGCCATTTAAACCAAGAAAAGCCAAGTCAAACACGTGCAGATAAGCCCATAAAGAATTAGGTTTCAAATACTTGGTTTAAAAGATCCAATTAAAGTGACAAATTGTTATTTTCTCTTAAATTAAGGAATGAAATTTTATTTATTTACCAAACAGATACAAGAAAGTGGGTTTTAGTTAGTCCAACTAATAAAGTTTTTTATTATATAAAATAAGAGATTTAGAATTCAAACTTTCCTTACACCAAAATTAATTGATCTCTTAGTTCTCATCCAAAAAAAAAAAAAAAAAAAATGATCTCTTAATTTGATAATAAAACACAATCATCGTGAAGCAAACATTATAGATTGAAATTCTATTATATATAATTTTTTTTTTTTTTAAAAGGGCTTAAAAGAAGTTTTGCCCTAACCTTTGACCGCCAAACTTTTTTATCACAAGGCCGAAAGATTATAGATGCTTTATACATTTTTGCACGTTAATTAAAAAAGAGATTATCTCGATGAAATTGTGAATTAGGCCTCATGAAATTAATTGAAAATGTGAAGGGGATCTAATAGCGAAGTGGAAACATGTTTTAAGCATCGTCAAGGTAGATGGGTATATCAGCGGTTTCTGAAAAACTTCATTGATAGTGATAGATTATGTTTGAGTGAGAACTGGGTTGGGAAGAGGGGCTGAATGAGAGCTCATAATGGGACCCATTGGCATCAAAAGGAAAAAAAGTTGCACTAGGCAAAGTCAAAATGCACCCCTAATCCTTGCTAATTTGAAATTAAAATGGGTGGCTTTTGATTCACTAAGATTACATCAATCTTTGATTGGTTGGAAGAGCATTATTAGCTACTCTTAATTTTCAACCTTATTACAGTGTTATAAATCAGATTGTCAAACACGTGGATATGTATGTTTTACAATTTGTTATGATATGAAGATAGGCTTAGCCCTAAGATGATTAGGATGGACGGTAATTGATCAGTATGAATTGTTGCATATTGGATTCTTATAGAATATTATTTCCTTGAAATATACTCAATTACTCATCACTCTGAATAATTATAGCCTACTTCGTATTTTTGCTAAATATTTAATTATAGTCTTCTTCATCCGGTGTGTACTCCTCTTCCTCTTTCCCGTCAACTTTCTCATGATGCATAAATTCTTGTTTGTTGTCATCGTTGTCGTCATCATCATTATTATCAACATCGATCAATTTAAAAAAAAAAAAAAAATTTGAATTCAAATATACAGCATATGATAAATATACATTTAGTCATATAACAGGTTCAATTCACCACATTATTGGTATATGAGATTTTTGGAGTGTGTCATGGATAAGGAGTGCTAAAACTGTAGCACAACTTTTTTATGTAAAATAAAAAATAAAAATTCTTACTTCTTGTCATCATCACCATTATCATTATCATTAACATCAACATTGATTAACAATTTCTCATTTAAATTCAAATCTGCAACATATGATAAATACATTTGGTCATATGGTATGATGTGGGTGAACAAATAAGCATTGGAATATGACTGATATAAGATTAAAATCTATAATTTCTATAAAATGTATAATATTGAAATTTTAGAAATTAATCTTACTAATTGATTAAGTCTCTCAGTCGCTAAGAAAGTAGGGTCTCTTGCTTCACTTAGGCTATAGAAGTTTAGTCCCTTCTTCGAAAGAGAGTTTTGTTTGTTTTATCTATTCTCAAAGAGTATCAAGAATACTCTTCGAGCTAGTGGTAAATTTTTCGTGGGGTACAGGAAATAGTTCTCTTTTTCTCTCCTTGGAAATTGGAAATCTTCATTGAGAATTAGTAGGGGACAATGGAACAACTGACTAGGAGCTAGAAAAATCTGTCATTATCGAAAAAAAAAAAAAAAAAAACGAAATGGCTTCATCCTTCCAGAAGACCATAAAAGGGGTGAATTTTTGATTGCTGCAAAATTCTTTACTACACGTTTCCTCCAAATGGAGGGGGTAGCTCGAACCTTCAGGCAATTGTGGAGGACTACTAATGGATTCAGAATCAGGAACCAAGGCAACAATATAGTGATGTTCTTGTTTGATAATCTCTCGGATGTGGATAAGATCCTAAAAGGCCAACCATGGAGTTTTGATAAGCATTTGATAGTCATGCAAAGGTATACAAGAGATACCCTAGTACAAGAGCTAGAGTTTAAGAAGATTCCATTTTGGGTGCAAGTCCACGAAATTCCTACTAGCTTTCAGACTAGAAAAGTGGCAAAAAGTTTATGTGATACTGTGGGCGACATTCAAAAATCCAATGGAACGGTGGATGAGGATAGAGGTAGTTTCTTTTGAGTAAGGGTAACAATTGATTTTACCCTTCCTTTGTGCAGAGGCAGGGTCATTACTCTACCTAGTGGTGAGAAACGATAGGTCAAGTTCAAATATGAGCGTTTACCTAGCTTGTGTTATTGGTGTAGGTGTCTGACTCACGACGATAGGGATTGCGACCTATGGATCCAAAGTAATGGTACACTAACTTTGGATAAATAGCAGTTTGGTCCTTCATTGAGAGCACCACCTTATACTTCAGCGGGGAAGGATGTTATTTACGTCCCAAGGTACTATGAGAGTAAAGAAGGAAGGGCGAAGGCACAAAGCAGGGGCGTTGGTGGTAGTCTGAATGTGGTTCATCAGAATCCAGGCAACTCGTCTCCGATGAAAACTGAATCGATCAGGGAAGAGGAGGGGAGGAATGACAGGCGGATTGAGGAGGCAGTTACGAAATTAAATGCTCAACAGATTTTAGGGGGTGAAATTGATTCGATGGAAATTATGAGGGAAAGTCATTCAATGCTGACACACCAGGAAGCAATTCAGGTTAACAGAAAGAGTTTTAATTTGGGTAGTTGTCCCCAAATTGTTGAATTTGATACGGAATTTAACTGTTAATCTTGGAGAAGAATAACATGGCATCGGTTTCAACCCTAGCCGCCTCTCATCAAACTAATCACGTGATCTCTAACTCATGTCATGAGCAAAACATACCAACGGCTGAGATTAATGTGCATCCAACAAACATTAGGTCTTGGAAGAGAATTATGCGCCAAAGTAACCCTAATGGAGTTGCAGACACTCTTGACTTGGAAAATAAGAGAAAAGCAAGCACGTGCATGGCGCCTACCACAGACTTTCCTTGTAAACGATTACAAGTGTTGGATTACGAAGGTTCATCAGAATTAATGGTGGAGGCTGCGGTGCAGCCCCGCTAAAAGCCATGAGTCTCATAGTGTGGAACTGTCGCAAGCTTGGGAACCTAGTGACAGAGAATGAGCTTGGTGATTTAACCCGGGCAAAAGATCCCTCCGCCGTGTTCATTGCCGAGACATGGATGGATGAAGCAAGGCTAAAAATTAAAAAAAAAAAACGAAGATTACAGTTTGATCATATGTTCTTTGTACCTCGGATTCATCGGGGGGAGGGGGGGTGGACTGGTGTTATATTGGAAGGAAATAATGAATTTGAAAGTAGAGACTGCTTCAAAAAACCACATTGATTGTATTATTGGGAAAGGCAACGAAGGTGCATAGAGGTTTACTAGTTTCTATGGGGAACCCAATACTCAGAAGTGACATGAATCATGGGACCTGCTCCGACAACTCAATTCACAAAATAGTTTGCCTTGGTTGTGCTCGGGCGATTTTAACGAAATTTTGAAAGGGGAAGAGAAGAAAGGTGGCAGTAATCGGGGTCATGCTCAGATGCAGCTGTTTAGGGATGTAATTGATGAATGTGGATTTATAGATATGGGCTTCAAGGGTTGTCTGTTTACTTGGAATTTTTTTTTTTTTTTTTCCAGAAATGGGGATTCTATATGGGAGAGACTAGACAGAAGTTTTGCTAACAATGATTGGCTAATCCACTTTGGAGGCTCGTTTGTACACCACTTGACTTGCAATACATCTGATTACTCTCCACTCCGGATCGTACCCAAAACTTTGGATGTAACAATTCAGGATAAGCCATTCCGGTTTTGTTAGGACATATGTGTTTCACATAATAAGAACATATGTCATGATTTTATGTAATTGGCTAATCCTTTGACAAAATGCACTTTACTTGTATTTGGGTAGATTTATGATGTTTTTAAATACTTCAAGAAACCATGTTTCAAGATCAAGTGTTGAAGCCTTTAATTCTGTCCAAGAAAACAAGCTGAAAGTGCAGAGTTATTAAAGCTCGACAGCTAGCATGTGTCGAGGTTTAAGAAGCTGTTTTAGCCCCGTGGCTCGACAGCTAGCTCGACAGATGCTCGACAGCTTCTATCTGTCAAGGTTTATGAAAATAGAATTTCTGATCTGTTTTTCTTGAGATCCATGGATGTGTCTTTGGGCCTTCTTTTCTCCTAACCCTAGACATATAAAAGGATTGTTTTAAGGGCCGTCAAAGTATACAAGTTACACAAGCATTGAGCAAACTCTGTTCAAGCAATTTGTAACTGGAGACGAAGTTCTTGCCCTAGTTCATCTCTTTCTCTTGAAGAAGTTGCTGTGTATGTGTACCATAGGGTTTTGTAACCAAGCATCTTCTTGATCTTCATCGTGTGGATGAACTGAAGAACTTTGCAGCCAACAACCTTCATAGTTGGTGATTGAAGTCGCGTATTGGGATCCGCGCATTGGTTAGTCACGTACTTGGGAGCCGTGCATCAAAAGGGGGAACTGTCACTACAGAACAAGTCCAATTGGGTGCTGGGGTAAGGGTTCAACTGTAGGTTGGTAAGGTACTTGGGATTCCTTTACTTGTAATCGCTTGTTTTGATAATAGTGGAGTTTCGAGAATAGTGACCTGAAAATCACCCGGTGGGGTTTTTGCCGTTAGGTTTTCCCCATTCATAAACAAATCACTGTGTTATTTATTTTTCGCTGCATATCTAGCTATTTAGTGATTTGTTTGTGCTACCATGCGTTTTTGCATGATAAATTGATTAATTAATAACTTGACTAATTAATTAATTAATTTCAATCACAAGGGGTCAATCTGTTTGTGGCCTATCAGGTTTGAAGAAATGTGGCTTGTTGAGAAGGGTTGCACGGATATAGTTCAGTCAGAATGGAATAAGCATATAATTGATAATAATGCGGCAGGTATTGTTACTAAAATTGAATTGTGTGGTTTGGCCCTTAAGAAGTGGAGTAGCAAAAACTTTGGAAGTGTGTGAAAGGAATTGCATCTTAAGAAGAAACTAATTGCAAAGGCAGAATTGGAGGTATTTCTTACAGGTGTAAATTTCAAAGCAAGAATGCTCAAGAGTGAGGTGAATGATCTAATGGAGAAAGAGACAAGAATGTGGTTTCAACGATCACGTTCCCTTTAGGTGACATTTGGAGATAAAAATTCCAAATACTTCCATAGTAGAGCCTCGCAACGCTATTGGAGAAATAAAATTGATGGAGTTAAGGATGGTAGGGGGCATTGAAACATGACCCAAAGGAGATTGCAAATGAGTTCCTAAAGTACTTTGCTGAGTTGTTCTTTACCTCCAGCAATTGCCAACCCGAGTTGGCCTTGGATACCATTCAAAGTTTAGTGACCGATGATATGAACAGATCTTTGAGTGAAGAGTTTACCGAAGATGAGGTAAAAGTGGTGCTAAACCAAATGGCTCCTCTGAAATCTCTAGGTCCAGATGGGATGCCTCCATTATTTTTCCAGCACTATTAGGATTTGGTGGGTAAGGATATTACAACTTCTGTCCTATCTTTCTTGAATTCAGCTTCACTTCCTGAGAATTTAAATCACACATTCATCACTTTGATACCAAAAGTTAAAAATCCTGAGTTGGTATCTGATTTCTGTCCTATAAGTCTATGTAATGTGTTGTGTAAAATATTCTCAAAAGTGTTAGCCAACAGGTTGAAGAAAATCCTCCCACATATCATAACTGAGCATCAAAGTGCTTTTACCAAGGATCGGCTAATTTCAGACAATATCCTTATAGCTTTTAAGTCGCTCCATTGTTTGAAAAATCACAAATCCTCTAAAGGAGGATTCATGGCCCTTAAAGTTGATATGAGCAAAGCCTACGATCGTGTGGAATGGGCTTTCCTTGAAAAAATAATGAGGAAATTAGGGTTCAATGAAAAATGGGTTACCCTTATGATGCTGTGTGTATCTACAGTTTCCTATTCAGTCATGATAAATGGTGCACCAAAAGGCTATATTCGCCTAACAAGGGGTATAAGACAAGGTGACCCCATTTCACCTTTTCTGTTCCTAATATGCACAAAGGGGCTCCATGGTTTGCTCAACAAATCAATTGTGAGATGAGACATTCATGGATTCTCGATCAGTAGGAGAAGTCCCACACTAACTCATCTCCTTTTTGCAGATGATAGCTTGTTGTTTTGCAGGTCCAATGTTGATGAATGTGAAAAGTTGTTGGAAGTCTTACGTGTTTATGAGCAAAGTTCGAGGCAATAAATAAATAAGGCAAAGACGACAGTGTTTTTTAGTAAATCTACCATGGAGGAGGAGAGACAAAGGATCAAGAATATTTTGGGTGTAGAGGAAATTAGAAGTTATGAGAAATATTTGGGTTTGCCTTCGCTGGTGGGAAAAAACAAAAAAGCTTGCTTCAATTATATTAAGGAGAGGGTATGGAGGAAACTACAAGGTTGGGAAGAGCAACTATTATCACAAGCGGGTAGGGAAATCCTTATCAAAGCGGTGGTGCAAGCAATTCCTACCTACACCATGAATTGTTTCAAGTTGCCATTGGGTCTATGTGATGATATTGAAGGTCTAATTAGAAGATTTTGGTAGGGACAAAGAGGGGAGAGGAAGAAAATCCATTGGGTAAGATGGGGGGAACTTTGCAAGCCCAAAAGTGAGGGAGGTATGGGCTTTAAAGACCTAACATTATACAATGATGCTCTTTTGGCAAAGTAGGCATGGAGGCTACTTCAAAATAAGAATTCTCTTTTCTATAGAGTTTTCAAGTCAAAGTTTTTCCCCATTGCTCACTAATGGAGGCAGTTGACACTCAAGATGGTTCATATGCACGGAGAAGTATCTTAATAGGAAGGGAAGTACTAAAGGAAGGAATGAGATGGAGGGTGGGGGATGGGACTTTCATTCGGGTATAATCAGACCCGTGGCTGCCCTCACCCCTTTTCTCCCTTTTATCTCAACACCAAAAGCACATGGTTTGGAAGACTTGTTAGTAGCCTCATTGATAGATTCAGATTCCAACAGATGGCACTCAGAAGCATTGTGGAATTTGTTTATGCAAAGAGATGTGGAACTGATTGAATCAATCCCACTAAGCTCCATTCCAACTGAAGACTCATTAATCTAGCCTTTCACTCCAACAGGTATCTATTCAGTTAAATCGGGGTACAACTTTCTTGTCAAGAATAACAGCTTCAACAACAATAAGTATCACCCCGAGAGCAACAAACTGTGGATGAAAGTATGGGGATTGGATGTGCAGCCAAAGATCAGAAATTTCTTGTGGAGAGCTATCAGAAATTCTATCCCATGTAAGGCTAATCTTAAGCAAAGGAAGATACTCACTCAGGACACCTGTGAGCAATGCCAAGCCGAGACTGAGGATGTGGTGCACGCCCTATGGTCTTGTCCATCACTGACACCGCTGTGGGCATAGAACTCAGCATGGAGTTTTCGAGCATCAATGCTTTTCATTAGCTTCAAGGAAATCGTGGAGAAAGTTATTGAGGTTGAGGCGGATTTAGCTCTCTTCGCTACCAAGGTCTGTGTGGTATTGTAGGAATGTGATTTGGACCAGCGCATCATGCAGGAAGTCCGAAGCGTTGTTGTGGGCTAACGCTTCGGACTAGAAACATCCTCTACCATGTCTTGCATGTCTAGCAACATTCTGACCAACGCTTTTCCTGTGAGGTTGAGACAAAAGAATAGTGCAACCCACAACATTGCTAGACATGCAAGACATGTTAGCGAGTATTTGGTGTGGATAGAGGATGTTCCTCCACATCTTTCTTTTGTAATTCAAGCCGATTCGGCTTCTATTTGAATAAAATTACAGTGTTGTTTCTCCAAAAAAAAAAAAAAATCTTACTAATTGTGCCATGTTAGGCACTTGTTTCCTATCAATCCCCTCATTTTTTTTGTCTCTCTTCTCCTCATTATTCAACACTTTACTATTCATTTTCCTTTTACCATTCCCCTTCTTGTTTTGGCCTTACTTCTTCCCATTATTCCCTACCATACTACTACTTTTCCTCCAACCATTTTTCTCCCTTTTTTTTGGCATTTCTTCTCCCCATTATTCACTACCTTATTATCAGTCTTCCTCCAGCCAAATCTTGACTCTTAAAAAATGTGAAATTTGAAATGCACCAAAATACAGTAATAACTTTGAAAATTAAAAAGTTCAGTTGTGTAAAAGAAAATCTTGGAAAACATAATCCACAAGTTAGAAAAGTATGACCTATCTTAGTAACATAACAAAACACAGCCAAATAATGCACATAAAGAGTTACTGAGATAGAAAGAGTAAATGTAAAGATGAATTTGCATAGATAAAGAGACAGAAAATACCTAAAGAAATTGTTGCATTTGTAAAGAAAGAGGCACACTATAAATATAAATGGATGATGCTTGTATGCAATCAGTAAAGAAGGAAAAAAAAAATGCACGCTGTGTTCGGGGGGTGGGGGTTTACCCATGATAAGGGTAATTTTGAGAAAGACAATATTCTTGTTCACATAAGATGAAACCATCGGGCTCAAAGAACCCGTCAGCTTTACTATGTAGAAGATGACGACTCTGCCTCCAAACTGACGGCTTTTAGTTGGACGACCAGACCGCCTGGACATGATAGAAAGTTGACGGAAGGAAGCTAACGGGGTGAAAAAGCTCTTGATGGATCCAGCGTGGTTTTTTGCTTGGGCTCCACGAATAAGTATATAAGGAAATATCTTATGCCCTACAGTTAACCCTAATCATAAGAGTTCCTATAAGGAAAAGATCCCGCAAAATACGAGCATTAACAAGGATCTTCCCCACAAGGAAAGACCCTCTTCGCCAAGAAATGAATGTTAACTCTACACTACTATAAAAACCCCAAAACCCTCACAAACCAAGGTACGCATAATTTCTCCCAACTCTGGCACTCTAGAGTTGTGAAAGTTCTCTAACTTGACATTCGGAGGGTATTTGGCCGGTACCACACCAGTACTCTCTTAAGGTCTTCTTTTTCTGTGTTGCGCAGGTGTTGTCTCGAGCACATGAAGACTGTGTGACTTATTGACAATTTTCAGCATCATTAGTTGGTGCCGTCTGTGGGGATCACAACTTGTAAGCTTTACTATTGCTTCCCAAATAAAGAGTTGCATAGTGTATACAAGCTCGATGGCAACCACCAACAATGTTCAAGGAGACGAACCACACACCATTATCCTTGAGAGACAGGTTCAAACTCTCACCACTGCCGTAGAACGCCTCACCAAGCATCACCAAGAAAAACCATGACCTAAAGGAGCAGCTGCGCCAAAAGAACGTGGGGCTTAACACTCAGGAGGAGGACCAAGAAGGTACCAACGCTGAAAGAATGGACCAAGAGGGGTCGGAAGGTAGCAACGCCCCAAGCAGACCAGAGTGACAAGACACGAGCTGTCCATCTACCACAGATACGGCTTCACCTCACATGGTCGCGGAGATGCAAATGATGAAGGAACGGATGGACTTCATGATGAATGCCCTCAGAGGACGGGTGTCTAGCGACCTCGATAACTTGGTCCATCAAACTGATTCACCATTCACTGCATCTGTCACTTCGTTCCCCCTTCCACTGAAGTTCCGTATGCCGCAGGTGGAGACTTACAACGGATCTAAGGATCCCCTAGATCACCTGGAGTCTTTCAAGACCCTGATGAATCTGTAAATAGTGGTAAACGAGATCATGTGCAGGGCCTTCCCCACTACGTTGAAGGGCCCCGTAAGGATTTGGTTCAGCAAGTTGACGTCTAACTCCATTAGTACCTTTAAGGAGTTAAGCGCCCAGTTTGCCTCACACTTTATCGGGGGACACATGTATAAGAAGTCCACTACATGCCTGATGAGCATTAAGCAGTGAGAGGATGAGACGCTGAAGTCTTACATAACCTGCTTTAACAAAGAGGCCTTCTCGATCGATGAAGCTGATGACAAGATACTCGTGGACGCATTCACGAATGGGCTATGGAAGGGTAAGTTTCTATTTTCTTTATATAAGAACGATCCAAAAACTGTGTTGGAGGTGCTTTACAGGGCTACTAAGTACATGATCGCGGAAGACGCGCTGCTGGCCCGAGAAGGAAAGCCCAAGAAGAGGGAAAGACAAGAGGACGTACGACAAGATAGGGGGTGGAAGATGGCTAAGACCGGAGAACGGCGGGAAGAAAGGCGCTCCAAGCTCCCCACAAGGAGGTTCACAAGCTTCACCCCATTGACTACCCCAATCAACCAAGTCCTGATGCAAATCAAGGACGAAGGAGCCCTGACATTTCTCAGCAAACTGAAGGGAGACCCCAATAAGAGGTTCAGAGACAAGTACTGCCTCTTTCACTGTGACCACGGTCATGACACATCTGACTGCTACAATTTTAAGCAACAAATAAAAGCTTTTATTAGGCAAGGAAAGTTGTAGAGGTTCATCAGCAAGGAAAGAGCAGACCCACCATAAGAGCAGGTTCCTCGACGAGAGAACGAACGTCCTTGGACACCTATAGGAGACATAAGGATGCTTGTGGGAGGCACAGCGGCCTCTGGCTCGTCAAAAAAGGCTCGTAAGACTAACCTCAAGATGGTCCAAAACGTCCAACTGACGGGCTTCGTACCAAAGATGGCGCGGATCAACAACCCCATCATTGAATTCTTAGAGGAAGATGCTCGATGTCTCCACCACCCGCATGACGATGCACTCGTCGTCAGCATACAAGTAGGAGACTACAACACACATCGGGTCCTAGTTGACAACAGAAGCTCTGCTGACATCCTCTACTACCCGGCATTCCAGCAAATGAGAATTGACAGAGAACGGCTGGTCCCGACCAACGCCCCGCTCGTTAGGTTCAGAGGGACAAAAGTATACCCCTTCAGCGCAGTCTCATTGCCCGTGACGGTTGGTGATTATCCTCAACAAATCACTAAGGATTCCTTGTTGTCAACTGCTCGTCCGCATACAACGCCATCCTAGGACGACCTACCATCAACTCGTGGAAGGCTGTAACTTCAACCTACCACTTGATGATCAAATTCCCCACCGAGTATGGAGTTGGAGAAGTACGTGGAGACCAAGTGGCTGCACGCGAGTGCTACATAGCAATTTTGAAGATGGACGATCATCTATAGACAATGAACATAGAAGAGCAGCGGACGGTGGTAAAACCCGTTGAAGGACTTGAAGAGATACTTCTCGACAACTCCAGACCAGATCGAACGACTAGGATCGACACCCTCGCTAGCCCGCTGGTCTGGCAAGCACTCAAGACTTTTCTCAAAGAGAACCAGGATGTATTTTCCTAGAGCCATGAAAACATGCCGGGATCAACCCTTCGGTCATGGTGCACAGGTTGAATGTGTCGCCCACCTTTCCTCTTATCAGCCAGAAGAAGCAGGTGTTCACCCAAGAACGAGACCAAGCTATAGCGAAAGAAGTCCGTAAATTGCAAGAGGCAGGCTTCATCAGAGAAGTTTATTACCCGGACTGGCTGGCAAATGTGGTGATGGTCAAGAAAGCCAACGGGAAGTGGAGAATGTGCGTGGACTTCATAGACCTAAACAAAGCATGCCCCAAGGATAGCTACCCCTCCCGCAGGTTGACGTCTTGGTAGACTCTACGGCTCAACACCAGTTACTGAGCTTCATGGACGCTTTTTCTAGCTATAACCAGATCAAAATGGATGAGGCGAATCAGGAGAAGACTTCGTTTATCACCAGCCAAGGCCTCTTCTGCTACAAAGTAATGCCGTTCGGCCTTAAGAACGCGGGCGCGACATATCAGAGGCTCATGAACAGGATGTTCACACATCAAATTGGAACAAACGTCCAAGTCTATGTTGATGACATGCTGGTAAAAATTCAAAAGGAGGACGATCATTTGGATGATCTCAGGGAAACCTTCGACACCCTACGCTCTTACAACATGAAGCTCATTCGGGCAAGTGTGCATTCAGGGTGATGGTTGGGAAGTTCCTAGGATTCATGGTGTCTCAGAGAGGTATCGAAGTCAACCCAGACAAGATCCAGGCCATAATAGAGATGGCACCCCCAAAAAATGGGAAAGAAGAATAAAGCCTTAACGATAAGGTAGCCGCGCTGAATAGGTTCGTGTCAAGGGCAACAGACAAGTGCCTACCTTTCTTCCGCATGCTGAAAAAGTCTTTTGAGTGGACGACCAAGTGTCAATAAGCATTCAAAGACCTAAAGGCCTACCTCTCCTCCCCACCGTTGCTAAGTTCCTCCAAACCAGGGGAGGAACTGTTCCTCTACTTGGCTATATCCCCAACTGCTGTTAGTATGGCCTTGGTAAGAGAAGAAGACAAGGTGCAAAAGCTCGTGTACTACACCAGCCGGGCACTCCGTGGTGCTGAGGAGAGGTACCCACCGATGGAAAAGCTCGCCTTCGCTTTGGTTACACAGCTCGTAAGCTCAAGCCATACTTCCAGGCCCACACGGTGGTCGTCTTGACTGACACACCCCTACGGCAAGCAATGAGCAATCCTAAAGCCGTCGGGCAAATGGCACTATGAGCAATAGAGTTGAGCGAATTTGACGTACAATACCACCTATGTACCGCCATTAAGGGACAGGTGGTCATTGACTTCATTGCAAAATTCACTAACATGGAGGGCCAGGGGACAGAAGAGCATCCTCATTGGAGTATCCACACGGACTGATCATCCAACAAACAGGCAAGGGGAGTGGGTATTGTACTTCGTTCTCTAGAAGGGGACGAGATTGAATGCATAGTTCGTCTCGACTTCCCTATGACCAACAACGAAGCAGAGTACGAAGCTCTAGTAGCAGGACTAGATCTCATTAAAGCAGTAGGGGCCATAAGTGTAATTGTTCATTGCAACTCCCAGGTCGTCACAAACCAAGTGAATGGCAATTACGAATGTAAGGGTGAAAGGATGAAGAAGTACCTAGAGCAAGTAAAGAAAAGGATGGACGACCTACAGGCCGAGATTGTTCAGATCCTAAGAGGAGAGAATGATTGAGCCGACCGTCTTGCCAAGGCTGCATCAGCAGAACACATGATCATCCCCAGCAAGGTACTTTATTTTATTCAGTTTTCACCATTGATAGATCCCACCGATGTGCAGGAGATAGGTTCCGAAAGCAACTGGACCACACCTTTAGTCTCCTACTTGAAAAACGGCACACTACCTGACAGTAAGGAGGCTGCAAGGAAGCAGCGCGATTCGTCCTGATAAATGACATCTTATACAAGAGAGGCTTCTCCCGCCCGTTCCTAAGGTGCTTAAGCCCCGAAGAAGTGGATTATGTCATGAGAGAAGTCTATGAAGTGATTTGTGGGAACCACTCAGGGTTGTGGTCGTTAGTACACAAACTGATTCGAGCAGGATGCTACTGGCCTACTATGTAGAAGGATGCCCAGGCATATGTCAAAACCTGCGACAGATGTCAAAGGCTCAGTAGCATCATTAGACAGTTGACAGAAGAGCTCACCCCAATGACAGCCCCATGGCCTCTCGCTCAATGGGAACTGGACATCACGGGCCCATCACAGGTGGACGAGTTTATTAAAAAGTCCACAAGTGGACAGGCTCACCCCATGAGGATGCCTCAGAATTACTTAAGTCCACAAGTGGACTGGTTTATTACAAAGTCCACAAGTGGATAGTCGGCACAAGTAATATTATTACGAGGGCAATTATTAGATATGTGTCTAAATTCTAATAGTACACTAGACCCAAGCCTATTTCTATTTCGAGAGTTAGATGAACGGTGTTGACCAACTCAAAGCCACATGAACATAACTATTTGACATATTCGTGTTCATGAAACGCATTGAATGTTCATAATGTAATATAAAAAAGATGGGGTCGCACTTGCACCAAAGCGAGGAAAGCTATATTATAGTATGGTTTTAAAAAAATTATATACTTATTTGTGTTCATGTGTTTTTGAAATTGTTCAATTAATATTCTAAGACCAAATTGGAAGAATTATGGTCTGTTTGAATTTAGGGAGGAGGGAGAGAGAGTGGAGAGGAGAGGAGAGGAGTAAAGTAGTGTTAGCTGAAAATATGCTAATTTTGGGTCAATTCTACTTTACTCTACTCTCTGCTTCCCTTCCATCCCCTCAATCCAAACAGACCATTAATAAGTACACAATCAAGTAGCTTGGAAGTAAATTTAAGTGCAAGTATATAATGGACATTCAATAATGTTTATTCATGTCTCAAGGCATGTCTGGGGTTTGGGGTTTTGGACCAATCCTTTCTCGTTATACTTATGTACGGATATGAATAATTTCTAAAGAAAATATAGAGATACAGGAGTTGAAGGATGAAATATCTATTTTAAAGGAACAAGTGGTTTACTTTATTTGAGAATTTCAAACACATCCTAATACTGGCTTTTTATAAATTTATTTAGGGTTTGTTTGGTTGGAAAAGTAGAAAAGTGGGAAGATAGAAAATTGAGAAGATAGAAAATTGAGAAAATAACAGAAATTTAGTTTTCTCTCATATTTGTTTGGTTGGGATGATGAAAAAGTAGAGAGATGGAAAATTCATTTGCTTGATTGAGAAGAAAAATGAAGTTATTATGAATTTATAATTATATCCTTATTAAATAAATAAAAGATAACACTTTTTTTTTAATTAAAAAATTGTGTAGTATGAGTGGTACTTCCGCACTAAAAAAAAAAAAAAAAAAGTTCAAGAACCCAACACATTTTCATCAAAAAAAAAAAAAAAAAAAAAACTAACTAATTGTTAAGAAAATTAAGGATAAGCATACAAGAAAATAAAAAGAAAAGAAAAATAAATAAAAGATCAGCACAAAAGAAAAAAGAAACCGAATGAACTTAGAAATAGAAAAAGACAAAAGAAGCAAAGAAGAAAAGGACAGAAAAGTTCAAAACATCTAAACATTAGGCTGGGGTAATATCATCCAAAACATGGCCAGGTAATTTCGTTTGAATTTTCTTTCCGAATTGGAAGGATTGAATTTTGGTAGGCCCAGAGAGAAGACTTTCGAGCCCTAAAAATTTTCTTCCACCTCTTTCCTCCCAACCAAACACACTCATTATCCATTTTCTCTCTCCCATGTTCTATCTACTTGGTTTTCAAACAAACAAACCCTTAATGTATATTGATGTGGGATAAGACATGGGGTTTAAAAGTTTAACAATATACCAAAGAAATTTCTAAAAATTATATAACTTTTTTTCTTTCTTTTATGAAAAATGTATAATGTAATGGCTAGAAGAAAGTGTTAGCCACATCTATACTTATACCCCAAAGCAACTAGTCAAGTTATAATTTGAGTTTTTTGTAATCACTTATATACCTAAAAAAAATTACCTAATAAACACTATCTGTAGGACTCCTTAAGTTTGAGGCAACATTTATGATTAACACACACACATATATATATATATATATAGAGAGAGAGAGAGAGAGAGAGAGAGAGAGAGAGAGAGAGAGTATGGACAAGCACGAACACAAATGATATATGTAATACTTTGACCAATATATATCATAAAATGTCAATTGTGTGAATACTAATTGTTATTTAAATGTGGGTTCCAATTAGCTCAATTAGTGAAATGTCTGATAGTTGAATAAGAGATCTGAGATTCAATTCCCGCCTACAAAAAAAAACTTATTAGTGTCTTGGTCTGATGATAAAGAGTTATTATTAGGAGCGGACTCCATAGGTTGTGAAACTCTCTAAAAAAAATTGTTATTTAAATGTTAGAGAACCAATAAAAAATAGCAAGCATATCCATTATTGAATTTATTTGCTATGTAAGCTACGTTGTAATTTTTTCATAGTAAAAACTCCACTTATAATTCTCATATAATTAGATAAACCTCAAGTATAGCTTATATCGGTTTTTTATTAACTCATAAAATGATTAAATTATAACAATTTTATACCATATAGAAACCATTTGTGCGTCCAAACTTTTAGAAGTTAACTTGAAAATAATTATTATATAATTATTTCAAATTCCATTACACATTTTTATAATCATTAATGAGATACTACAGAAGAAAATATAAATATATATATATATATATATATATATATAAAATTAAGATAGGTAACATTATGATTTGAACTTAACTTTTGGTTCTTTATTTTGCCTTTTTTTTTTAATTTTCTTTTTCTTTTTCTTTTATAACATTTGAGCCTTAAATTTATTGATATAATATAAAATATTTTCCTTATATTTTTTAAACGAAAATTGACATATAGAAGAGATATATAAGAATTAGTTGACTTTAAACTGAATACTAAATACTAAAAGTGTCATTTGAATAGTATGAATGACAAAGTAGTTAATCTTAAAAAAAAAAAATTACCTTCAAATTACTTTCAAAAATAAGGAATATCCTCCAACTCACTATTTAGAGATCGAAATAATTATACATATATATTATTAAAATAAGTCACAAGACTTGTTTTAAAAAAATCACGCAACTAAAAGTATACGTACATAATCATTTCAACTACCACAAATTAAGTTGGATTTTTCTCCAAACGAGATAACATCTATCCTACTCTTAATCCCTTTTCTTCCTTGAATCACCTAATCCCACTCTTCTGTACTTTATTTTGAATTGCAGAAAATATACTTTTCATACTTGACACAAATAACAAATTAATCAATTGATTCATCTATCTAGCCAAAGAAATGAGATTTAAAAAAAAAAACATAATGAGAATGACCCATGAAGCAATAAAAGGCTTGGAAGAAGATACTAGGTTGCTTCCAATCTACCCAAAGGAAAAAAAAGAAAAAGAAAATGATGCTATTTTGTCATGCCCAAGCCTCATGTTCCAGGAAGAATCCTCAAATAAAAGTCATCGAAGTCTACCTACCACCACGAGCCCCAATGCTTACGTGGCCACCCGGTGATGAAGTCAGGGTGGTATATACATATATAAAAGAGAGCTGTTACATCCACAATATTTTCATAATATTTTTACAATAAATCACAGATGGTTAGTTGTTGTTGGTTCAAATTTGAATCTAACACTAGGATTACTATTTTGCTCAAATAATAACAACTGGTAACAACCTATTACTTAAAATTTATTATAAAAATATTATTGACGTGTCATTTCCTTGTCTATCATCTAAAATCTACATAGCTTGTGACTTATGTTGCTTCGTGGAACCAAATATATATATTATTTGCATCAATATCTTTCTTCCAATTCCATCCTTAAATAAAATGAAAAATCCAATTTTGCCTCAAAGACTTTCCAGAAACCCTTCCATTCCACATGATGCTAGCTCATGCCAAACAGTTCTCCGCCACACCTTCACGTGCTTGTCTCACGTGCCATCACTTGGAATCTACCATTGTTTCCAAATTAACGGTCATGATCTCTTTAATCAAAGTCATACTTTTGACCACGTTTGAAGCCTCCATAAATAGCCAAGCACCCCACGCTCTCTTCCTTCCTTCTTACAAAAGGAAGAGTTTGGTTCAAGTCCTAAAGTTGTTCCTCATTTTTCTTCATCTGGGGGCCATGAGTGAAACCATGTCTGGCTCTGAAAACTGGCTCCAATTCTATCAACAACAAAACCTCTCTACTTCTCAGATGTCTGATTCCACAATTGTAACCACCACTGTCACTTCCTCTAGCATGTTGAATAGTCCAATTGGGTCCGGCAATTCTAGCGCTAACACTGGTCACTTGAGCCCAGAAGGCCGTGTATCCAAGCCAATACGTAGGAGATCCAGGGCTTCTAGACGAACCCCAACAACTTTACTCAACACAGACACTACAAATTTCAGAGCCATGGTGCAACAATTCACTGGCGGCCCTACTGCACCCTTTGCCTCAGGAGCTCACCATGGTGCACCACCAAACTTTGGTTTTGCATTAGGAACCAACCGTCAAGCTCATCATCATCCAGCAATGATGTTACCTCCTACAGGTCATGGATTTCATTTACAGCCTCAACAACAGTTACTGTACCCTCATCATCATCATCATCATCAGCAAGGCCAGCAGCAATACATGTTTTCTCTAGGAAACAATAGTAGTAATAGTACACATCATGGTCAAGATCATGCTCTTCTTCAAAGGCTTGGAAGCTCAAGACCCAGTAGTAACATGGGATCAAAAAAAAAAAAAAAGTCAATTGCGGCGCTTCAAAACTGCCACTAAAAACTCTAAAAGCGCAGTTAAAGGCACATATGGCCTTAGCGGCCGTTTTTATTGCGGCAGTTCAAACTGAGAAGGTCACAATAGTCCTATTGCGGTGGTAATAAATAGCGCCACTATATAGATACCGTTTAGTTTAAGAATTCCTCTCTTTTCAGTAAATCACGGAAGTGTGCAAGAGCTACTATAGATTTGAAAGGCTATAGATTAGACTAATTTGGTATCTTAGAATTATCAAAGGCTTTCGGGAAAACTGTAACATCGTATTAGAAAGTCATTTCTAATAAGAATTAGTGTGCCTTTGGATTGCACGTTTGCAGCGTGTAATTCAGCGTTTGCGTTTTTGGCTAGGTCACACGGCGTTATTCACGACTTAGTTAAAAATACAAAAATGCGCATACCAATGTATTTTTGGGTCCCACGGCATTATTCACACCTTTAAAAATTATTTTGCTACAGTATTTTCAGTAATAAGTTTTCAGTTTTTAACAAATAAGTAATATCTAAACATATCCTTAATTGACGTGGTACCCGACTGTGGGTCCAAGTTAGAGATTTTAGAAGTTCCAATTTCAGAGAGGTAAAAGGCTTTAATTGACGTGGTACCCGACTGTGGGTCCAAGTTAACCGATAATATTTTTTTTGCGGTCCAAGTTAACCATCATTCCTGTTTCAACCTACGTTTCTGTTTGAATAGAATGTCAAAATCAAATTGTTTTATTTTTCTCATCATTTATCTTGTAATATCATATATGGATCAATTGCGTTTTATAGAATGATGTAATACTTCCAAGTTCGAAGAAAGAATTACCTACTCCCGAACCTTTCACTATAATTAGCAATAAGCGTCTTTCCAAATAAAGCAACTTCACCCTCCAAGGAAAGGATAAAAAGTAGTAAATTGTCATCCTCAACTTCAATTAACAATAATATTCGTAAATAATATACAAATTTCCAAATATTAATTTCCCTAGGACAAAATATAGTTAATATCTCTAAAATTTGGGCTAATGTAAGCCAACTCTAAAAATTTTCAAAACTAGCCAACTTGATTCTTAATTACTGTAAAAATAAGAGAAAAATAAGTAATGATTTAAGATTCAAACTAAATTTAGAAATTAAGTTGGTCAGTTTTGAAATCTTGGACCTACATAACATTACCATATAGTTTTTATAAACAAGGCTATGGGGCATCGGTACCTTGTGACATTCATGAAGGGCCAACAACTCCTTGGGTTTTATAGTTCTTGGCCTCTATTCACACTTACACATCATATGTTTGTGTGGATAACAGCTGAGAGGGTGTATGGCATTCGCACGACAAAGCTTTGAGACTATGCCATTCTTGGTAACGGTAATCGCTGACGAGCAGGTGGCAGCCACTAACCATAATAAAAAGTTTCACACTATAATATATATCTAAATAAAAATCTCTCATTCAAAACATTAGCACAAACTTTATGGGTATTTAACTATATTTTACACATCTCCCTTATTAAACATTGTATTCAAATGTATATATCAAATTACCAACTAGCCATCGTATAAGTACACCTTGTAAAATATGCAAAAATTGTTTGATGGCCTAAAATGCAGAGAGGAGTGGTTATTCGTTGATGTGAAGGCCCATTTTACATGTTCTTATGGGGTTTATTTATGCGTTAAACTAAGAACACTTTATAAGTCTCCAGAAGAAGTTTTACACATATATGCACTTAAATTAAGTTAGAGTAGAATTTTTATCTTGTATAAAAAAAATAAAAAAGATGTTAGCATAATCCATAGAGCTCATGAGAAAACATTATATCTAAAGAAGGAAAAAATCTCCATATGAATTCATAAAGAGCCGCTAATATGCCATCACAAAATGACACAAGAAAAGAAAGCAAACATTTCGAAAGGTACTCTAATTCCATTACAGCAAATAAAGATCGTTGTGGAACTATCACCGACTTACTGTAGCCATTTCTTCAATATCCACTCAGGATTAAGTTTAGAAACATGGACCAATATTTAACTTTAAGCATTGATTGATAAGAAACATATTTTTCATTCTTCTTTCTACCTTAAATATATATATATATATATATATTTTTTTTTTTTTCTTTCTTTCTTCTTTTTGATTGGTAATACCGTAATACTAATATAGGGGGATTGAACCTGTGACTCACTCTCCACTAATTTTTTTTTTTCTTTTCCTTTCTTTTTCTGTTTTATTTTTATTTTTATTTTTTTAAGGAAGTGGGGGAGGGAAAGGAAGTCAAATAATAGATTGTTTCTTAAGTAAAAACAAAAAAAAAAAAAAAGTATTCGTAGTATTAATATATTTTTTTAACAGTATATAATAGTATCAAATTTAGATATTCTTGAATGTATATATATAGAAATAAAAGTTAATTGTACTCTATCGTCTTTGCTCAAAAAAAAAAAAAAAGTTAGTTGTACTTATTTTACAAAGGGACTTATATATATTGGCCCCATCTTTATATGTATATATATATATATATATATATATATATAAATATTTATATATATATATATATTCAAGTTACACCTAGTGTTAGGGACGGACCCAGGATTTTAAGCTAGTGGAGGTCGAAGTATAAAGAAAAAAAAAACCTCCAAATAGGCATCCATATAGTATTAAAAATTATAAATACTCAAAATCGTTATTTCTAAATACATTAAGATGCAATCATTTACCAACAAAAACAAAAATGAAAAACAAAATAATGTCTTTTTTTAATACTAGGTTGGTTAGGATTTTTTTTTTTTTTTTTTTTTTTTTTTTTTTGTGTGTTGAAGTTAGTGCATTCACGTCGGTGGTGCTAAAAATTTTAGTTTTTAGCACCTCGAAAAGTTACTTTATCTATTTTACCACCTCACTTTACAATACATCAAATATCAAATGTTCTATTTTTTATAATTTCATTTAAAATAATATAAACAATTCATTAAAATAATAAAGGAAGTGAGAAAATTTGAGTTATTTAATTGAAGGAAGAGATATAATCTTAATAAAATATTGTATTTTATTTTTAACAACTTGCTATAGTCAACTGGTATTTATATCAATTTACTGTAGTTGCAAAAAATTTAGCTTTAGCTTCTTCAATAATGCATGATTTTTTGATTCTTTTGTGGTAAAATAGTTTTTTTTTTTTTTTTTCCTGAAATATAATCACCATTGTGAATATTTTTATTATTTTTGTTAAGTTTTTTAGTTGGATAGTTGCTATTTGGGTGAGGCTAGTTAAGCTTATTGTGGAGAAAGGGGGCCTAACTACAAAAATGAAAAATATTATAAATAAATAAAAATTTGGACCTAGGGGGGGCCCGAGCCCCCACTTAGGTCCGTTCTTGCTTGGTGTAACTCTAAACAATGTTACACCACTCAAAATTTTTTAATTAGATGCAAATTTTGACAAATTTACAGTTAGATTACATTATTTTTATATATTTTCCATGTTTGCAAAATTTCAAAATGATCAAAGATTAATAGCCATGTTATCAATCAATTTTTTAAATTCAAGTTTTTGTAATTTAAAATAATGCACAAAAGATGGGTTTATGGATCAAATGGTAAATAACATCTAATTTGACATGAAAATTGGCATAATTGTTAAGAACATATAGAATATGTAATTCAACGGTGAGATTTTCAAAATATAAATTTTATAACAAGTTACTGGGTGATATAACATTGCTTGTTAGTTTCAAATGCTTCTTTAAAACTAAAGAATGAATGAATTCTTAGAACTAACTGGAAAATCATATATATAAGATTATGAAGCGTTCTCTCCAACACATAGAACTCGTTTAAAATAAAAATATATATTACATGCAATAAATAATCAATACGTAACAAAAGTTTTATTTTATATATATATATATATATATGAAATAAAATTTTTACCTATATCATCTACACCATAATGATTTTTTTTTTTTAAATATCAAGCCAAGGCAATAATCGGTTATTAATGGTGTGGATGGGGTGGGACTTCTAGATCTTCTATTTGATGACAAGAAATTTAGTAGTGGAGATAATTGGAAATTGTATCATATAAAATATTTGGTCTAATATGATGTCGTGCTCACGTAATTTTTGGTTTGACATCTATAAAATTGTATTTATTAAAAAAAAAAAATTCAAAGAGAAGTATTATTTATGTATGATAACAAATTGATAGCTTTGAAATATTTAAATGATTTGTGTTAGAAATTTGTAAAATAAATTAATAGGTCTTGTTCACTTTTTCATAATGAACATCTACTAATTAAGTTTAAGATTGTGAGTTTTGTACTTTTGTGAAATATAGTATTTTTCTGATTATTGATGACATTTGTGTTTATATAAATATATATATATATATATATACTTTTTCTTTTTCAGGATTTCAAATAGACAAAAATTTAATTTCTCAATTGTTGAAAATATTACTAACCGAATATGTCCTTATAGCCTAATTCATTTGTTTAGTACCAAAAAAAGTTGGCCAATGACCTTTAAGTCAAATGCCACTTCTTATTGTTTCCATTATATTGTAAACAAATAAGATGTATATCAACTCAAATAATTTTATTTGAAATCCAGTTCAATTCATTTTAATGCATTGAATTAAATTTGAATTATAATCATATAATCTTAATCATAGGATTGACTTCAAATTCGGAATATGATTTGGTTCCAATTGAAATAGACGAATTTATAACATATCTAAAATGAAAGGCAACAGTGGTATATGATTTTTATAGGTGGTTGGATTTTTCTAGAAAATTTTTTTGATACAAGAGTAATAACCCAACTAAATCCCCCCCCAAAGTGGGATTTATTTTTTTATTTTTTATTACAAGATAGAAATTTTACTCTAACTTAATCTAAGTATATATATATGTGAAGCTCCCTCCTGAAGACTTGAACCCCGGCCTTTACCCCCCACAACCCACAAGCACTTATAGTAATTCACTTTCTATTTTAAGAAATAGGTAGTAATAAATGCTAACAATTTGAAAATACATTCTTTCCAAATTTGGAAATATTCATCATTCGTGTATTTATTTATAGATTTTGTTAACGCCCCAAGGGCATTCATACAGGAAATACTTTTACAAACTTTCTATAGGAAAAGAAAAAAGTAATTAATTTTTGAACAATTCTTTTTTATTTCCCATAAAATGGTATTAAATTTTTTTAAAAATAGTTTATTAACAAATTCTTTAAGGGTACCCGTTAATCGAATCTTTTTATTTATAAAATTTAGAAATGAAGTAAAGCATACAGGACTTTCAAATTCGGTATATGATTTGGTTCTAAACGAAGTAGACGAATTTATAATATATCTAAAATGAAAGGTGATTATGGTATATGAACTTTATAGGTGGTTTGATTTGTTTAGAAAGAAAATTTGGATACAAGAGTAATCCAACTATCTCTCCCCTCCCCCCCCCCCCCCCCCCCAAGGAAAAAAAATAACTTCTAAAGTTCTAATGGTAATTCACTTTCTATTTCAAGAAATAGGTAGTAATAAATGCTAACAAGGTTGAAAAATCATTCATTCCAAATTTAGAAAAGTTTATCTTTCAAGTATTTATTTATAGATTTTGTTATATTGGCCCCTAAAGGCATTTGTATAAGAAATGGTTTTACAAACTTTTTATGACGAAAAAAAAAAAGTAACTGATTTTTTAACAATTTTTTATATTTCTCATAAAAGTGGTATTAAAATTTTTCTAAAATAATTTATTAACAAATATTTTAAAGGCATCTGTTAACTGAACCTTTTATTTATAAATTTTGGAAATGAAGTAAAGCATACGAGATTTTCAAAATTTCATTACAATATTTATAAAATTCCCTAAAAGTGTTAGTCAAAGTCAAACAATATTTCCAAATATTTACTTTTTTATGTCAAATATTATGGTTTCTTAGAAATAATTATTACAAGCACAATAAATTTCTTTTATATAAAAAGGGTTGAATTTGGACCATTATATAATGATATTGGGTCCATGATTTCCAAAAACAAAAAAATTTATATATATATATATGTGTGTGTGTGTGTGGGGGGGGGGTGGTTCAAGTTATACTTGGTGTAATTCTAAACAATGTTAAACCAATCAATATTGTTTAATTGGATGTGAATTTTGACAAATCAATCGTTGGATTACATTATCTTTGTATATTCTCCATGTTTGCCAAAATTTTCAAGGTGATAAAAAATCAATAGTCATGTCATCTATCAATTGTATAAATTCAAGTTTTTGTAGTTTTAAATAATGCATAAAAGATGAATTTATGGATCGAATGGTAAATAACATCCGATTGGTATGAAAATTGGCATACATGCTCAGAACATATAGAACATGTAATCCAACAGTGGAATTTTCAAAATATAAATTTATCAACAAGTTATTGGGTGGTGTAACATTACTTAGAATTACACTAGATGTAACTTGAATTCAATTCATATATATATATAAATATATATATATATATTTTCAAGCCAACTATGACTGAATGCAAAGAATTGAACAATCTAAAATTTTCCATTAGTATATTTTCTTTTTAAATTTCTATAGCTCTTAGTTCGTAAAACTTTCAAATTACTTTTAAAAAAGTATAATTTTTTTATTAGAAAATTTCCAATTTTGCCACATTCAGATTATGTTTTATTGGAACCAAAAAAACTCATTTCAATATATCCTTTTTTTTTTTTTTGGAGTAGATTTTGAGAATCAACTCATTTTATTTTTAGAGCCTTGTTTTCATTGGCCTCTTACTTTCTTGTTAAAATTTTAATTTATTTTGCCATTTACCTTGCTTAAATTTCAACTGTCACGGGTATATTTTTTATGACATGTCTTGAACCGTTTTTGTTTTCCTATCATAAGTTTTGTAAAAGATTTTTTGAATAAATATTACTCGTAATTGTTTAGTTTTATCTTCTTTTTATTAAGGTAAATTGCATTTTTCAACATTCAAATTTGCGGTATGCATGATTTTGGTTCCTCAATTTTCAAATGCTCTATCATAGTCTTTCAAATTTCAAAAATACAACAATTTAGTATGGCATCGACTTTCCATCTAAATTTTGTTGCCGTGGCTGACGGTTAGCTAATGTGGATGTCCAAATTTTGGATGGAAACGGCATGACTAATCCTTACACTGTTAAAATTTAGATTAAAATAGAGCACTTGAAAGTTAAGAAACCAATTTTACACATGCCCCAAATTTGAAGAAATATATATATATTTATATATATATATATTAAGTGGAAGATGAAGATTTGAATTTATATATATATATATTTATATCTATATATATATATATATATTAAGTGGAAGATGAAGATTTGAATTTCGGTTCTGGTCTATACAAGAACCAAATAGTCTCATCAAACTCTTGATTAGTTAGTGATTGAACTACACCTAATTATTAGGCCACAATTTTTTCCATGGTAAGATATGTCACAATTTTCAAACTACTACTTTTTTTGTGCATTACGCTTCACCTTCCAATTAGCTTGAGTTTACACCAAGACACTTCAGCAGATATGTACGAAAAACTCCGTTCGATAGTTTTGGGAGACAGATTAGTGCCATGATACAAACTACAAAGGTTATATTTTTCAAAGCCAATTAAACATGTTAAGGGTTTAGATAGGTCTGAGGAAATATAAACTAAAACCTCCAGTATTTATATATTCAATATTGCCTGTTTATATGTGTGTCTTATCACAAAATATACACATTGAAGCCAAATACAATGGAAGAATCTTAAAACATTGAAATGCTATATTAATTTGAATATGAGAAGAAATTAATACAATTGGGATTTAACTCCAAAATTTACACAAAATCTGGTGCTCACCACAGCGTACAGCAATCCATTAGGGCTGAAGCTGGACTGATCACAACATGATTCAAAGTCCAGTACAACTGGTAGCTGCATTCTCAATACAAGCATAGCCCCATGTCAAGTTTGGTAAGTTAGCAATTTTCTTAAGCATATATATTGACAGGACAGGACAGGGTGATTTGCAAGACATGTTATCAATTCTTTCACTTCAAGTGCATATCTATTTATACCCTCTGTATTACATAAAACATATCATCCCTATTCTCATTACCCGTCTCTCCTCCATGCAGAAAATGAATCTCCATAGCGTATGCATATCTCTAAGTTTTCTATTTGCCATTTTTGCTGTTTTGTCATCCACACACATCATAAATTCAAACCCATCTTTCCTCGAATATCTTACTAATTATAGTCTCACCTTTTTCTCATCATCTCCGATTACTTCAACTGTCATCACATACGACATTGGAGGGCATCATAAACACCATAAGAAGAATAAAACAGTAAATCCTTGCGAGGATTTTTCACCTGACTTTCCTACGGATACTAACACGACCTCGTATATTTGCGTTGATCGAAATGGGTGTTGTAATTTTACAACAGTGCAAGCAGCAGTTAATGCAATTCCAGATTTTAGCCAAAATAGAACTATTATATGGATCAATACCGGCATTTACTAGTAAGTTGGTGCTCTTGGAGTTTTTTTATATTCTCCATTTGAAATAGATTTATTTTATTTTCAAATTAAATATTCCAAATTTAAAGTATTCTAAGTACTATGTGGTTTAAAGTTTTAAACATGTCACACTCTATACACTATTAGATCCAGGAAATAAATACTTAATCTTGAAATAATTCTATCAATTAGGATCATGTTCCGTTCAATATCTTAAATTCATTATTTTATATTTGACTTTTTTTCTCCCTTGCTTTAATGAAAATTCATTGGCTATCATTAGTGAGAAAGTTACTGTTCCAAGCCCCAAAACGAATGTAACATTTCAAGGACAAGGCTTTACATCTACTGCAATTGCATGGAATGACACGGCCAATTCTTCACACGGCACATCTTTTAGTGGCTCCGTTCAAGTTTTCTCCACTAATTTCATTGCCAAGAACATAAGCTTCATGGTAAGTCAATATAACATACACATCTATATACAGGCATGAAAGTTTTACACACACACACACACACACATATATATATATATATATATATATATATAACACTTCAATTTTTCTCGTGCTAGAATCTAGCTCCTATTCCAAACCCTGGTGATATTGGAGCCCAAGCAGTGGCAATTAAAATATCTGGTGATAAAGCAGCGTTCTGGGGTTGTGGATTCTTTGGAGCTCAAGACACCCTTCATGATGATAAGGGTCGACATTACTTCAGAGATTGCTATATCCAGGGTTCCATTGATTTCATCTTCGGGAATGGAAGGTCACTATATGAGGTAATCTAGGCTGATCTTTGCGCCCTATTTATATGTGGTTCATTATAAAATATGTTTTAAGAAATTACCTTTGTTTTTTTTTTATCCATATGTACCATTTATTATGATTATAATATTTGAAAAATTAGTTTCATTTAATATTCCATGTCAAAAAAAAGAAAGAAAGAAGGAAAATGAACTTGTTAAATAATTATGTGTAAAAATACATTGCTTGAGTAAATTTACAAATGTTTGATTATTTCGTGTGTTATGAACTTTTTTTTAATATTTATCTTTTCAATTTCAATTGTTGCCAAAATAACTAAATTTGAACAAAAATATCATATCATCCAAGTCCAAATGAATTATTCCTTGTATAATTTTATAAAAATAAAAATAAAAATTCATTTTTATTAAATAATTAGGATATCACGTATAAATAACTAATACATTGAAATCAAATACATATACATACCCCAATAATACTCATTTTACTAATATAAAACATACATAGGCTACTAACACCTTATTGAAAAATATACTTTTTAATAACTTTTAAATTTTTTTTTTATTTTTTTGGGAAATGGTAAATTTTAAGTTAAATGTGACATACAGTTAAAAGCTAACTTATTTAAAAAAAAAAAAACAAAAAAACAAAATAAAAAATAGAAATTAGATTATTTGCAAAACAAAATAGAGACAAAAACAGAAAAGCTAAAAAAACTTTCCCTCTTTGACAAACATACATATATATAAATGGGGTACTTGTTTACAAATATTTAATTATTTTGACTAACTTCATAATTATTTTTATACATTTTATTATTACATTTGTAACTTCATTTTCTTTTACCTTTTGTTGAGTTTTGTTTCAATTATTTCCAAGGGAAGGGAACTAGACATTAGCAAAAATGAAATAATCCAAATCAATTATTTTGTTTTCTTTTGATAATAAGTATTTTAAATCACAATATAAATTAATTTTATAAAAAAAGACAAAAGAAATTTTTTTTGTGTAAATAATTGTTGCACTGACTATAGATAATTAATGCATAAAAATAAATGCATTTACTCTATTAACACATGAAATTGAATTAATACTTTGACATAAACAGAAAACTTTGAGGTGAAAAACTAAGTACCCGTTTAGATACTGATGATTTGCTCTAGCGTTCGCGTTTTTCAGTTTTATTTTTTTGAGAAGCGTGTTTTAACAACTATTTTGCTTTTCTAGTGGGTCCCGTGCACTATTCACGGGACCCACAAATCTCTTTTTTCAACAAAAACTTTCATTAAAAATAGGTTCCACGACACTATTCACACATTTAAAAATTATTTTGCTATAGTATTTTTAGTTTTTAATTTTCAGCAAAATAAGTAGTATTCAAATACACCCTAAATGAAACCCATTTCATTTTTTTTTTCAAAAGAAAGTTATTACGGTAAAATTTCAAGCTACTGTAATATGGGTTATTCTTTATCCTTATATATTAGTCGTAGTTAATAGAATGCCCGAAAAGGTTTATATATATATAACAGCTTATTTTTGTCTAAAGATAAAATTTGATAATTATGGTATTTTATTATGACTATATTTGTATATGAAACTATCTATTCTACTATTTTTAAAAAGTAATAAAAGTAAATATTGGTGTGCTAAGATTCTAGTGGATAGTCTAAAATAATAAAGTTTAAATTTTGTAGCATCGAAATTAATGTGGCAAAATATTATGAGATCATAAAAAATTCAAACTTGTATGATTATATATATTATAAATTAGATTATGTACTTTTAGTGTCCACTTTTCTCCATTCCATAAATGACCCAAAAAATATCACTCTTATTTTTCACTAAACAAAAAAAATAGTAAATGCAGAAAATAAATAAATTTGTAAATTCTTTGAAATTGAAGTATTTAGTGTTCTATTCTTTGGAATCTTAAAAGAAAAAAAAAAAAAAACCATTTAATATTGGTTAAATTTTCCTACATATCAAATAAGACCTGCGGCCATATTATATAATTAAAATAATCAAAATAGAAAAAAAAAAAATGAAATTCTTAATTTAAGTCGTATATATTTCCAAAAGAGGCTTCAGCTAGCTTTCCAACTAGCTAGTATACTCAAAAGTCACATTAAACAACAAGTAATCCTTATATTGTTCACTACAGAATTGCCTGTTGATTTCCATGGCAAAACCAGTAGACCCAGGATCGAAAGGCATAAATGGAGCTCTTACGGCTCATGGCAGAACTTCCCAGGACGAGAACACTGGTTTTGCATTCACCAACTGCACAGTGGGTGGCAATGGAAGAGTTTGGCTAGGTCGAGCATGGAGGCCATTCGCTCGTGTTGTTTTTGCCAACACATCAATGTCAGATATCATTGCTCCAGAGGGTTGGAATGATTTTAACGACCCTACAAGAGACAAGTATGTAACTACAGATTGCAACATATATGGCTTAGTTTGGGAATGATTTTGTAGTCTAAATCAATTGAATTACTAATAAACTGTTGTCTGATTTAATTTTCAAACTGTAGGACTATATTCTTTGGAGAATATAATTGCTCAGGTCCTGGTGCAAATATGACCATGAGGCTTCCTTATGTTTTGAGACTCAATGACACACAAGCTTCTCCTTTCGTTAATGTGTCCTTTGTCGATGGGGATCAGTGGCTGCAACCCTACAATTAGGCCTATGCATGTACTATGATAATATAATTATCTAAATTTATTCTCATTTGTATATGGAGAAGACCATGATTCAAATGTAAGTATGTAACAATAGTAATAAAATAGCTCATTTGACATAACAACACTGGAGTTAAACTAACGCCAATTTCTTAAAATTTTTTCTTCATTAGATTATACACATTTTGGGTGATCTTGGTGATTGTTTTTTATATAAGAAATCAGAAAACTTCATAAGCAATTGGCTTCTGATTTGCCATGTTTTTTTGGGCTCTTTTTTCTGATTTACTATGTGTTTGAGCTTGATTAAACTTCCTCGTCAACCTGGATTTAGTCTGAGAAGGCTATTGATGTGTTTTTGAGGTTAGATGGAACTTAGCATAGAAAAAATTATATATTATATTTTACAATTTGATAGACAATGAGGAAGGGGTGTTTCGAACTGTGAACATTTTATCAAAAACACTAGAAAGTGTCAATTAAACTATAAGACTCTTTACTAAAAAAATCACATTCTAAAAATATAAATTGCGTAACGAACTCAAATCATTTCACAATTTATTTGTGAATTTGAAATCGAGGTCACCTTTTTTTTTCATTTTTCATTTTCTTATGAGAAGAAAATCAGGCTCATCTCATTATAAAGAAAATTGAGTTTGAATTTCAATTATTTCATCTTAAACAATAAAATTAGAATTGTCCATCCATAACCCAAACCCGACCAAACGGATCATCCCAAAAGGTTTGAACCAAAACTGATCCGATCAAATGTGGCAATCTATGGCATTTCTGCTCCAAGTAAA